>CM046847.1:19815511-19818011 GCA_025618425.1 Heliocidaris tuberculata
AGGCCGAAAGTGACACAGCCCCATATACAGTGTAGTGATGGTCCCGTGAGTGGCCTCGCGCTGATCATGCAGCAAACACACAATTTTTCGGTGAAAATGGGGGCAAATAAAAACCGAAACTAGATTGTAGACTCGTGGACATTCGCACGGCCATCGCACAGCTATCGCAAGGTGGCCGCTTGCTGCCATGCAGTATCCGTGATTTTGGACAGTCATCCCACAGCAACCCCACAGCTCCCGCGCCATGCATGGCCATGCCACTCATAGGCCCTTGCCTATGTGGGACTGTGTCCAACATTCACTGTTGCAGCAGTCAAAAACAGATAACAAAATTGCTCTAAATAAGCAAGATTTAATTTTCTTAAATTTGCTAGTTACCTGATTCAGGGACTCTTCAACTCTTACATGCCACAAATTTGGGGATTCAGAATTGTAAGTGAAATTCTAAATAATTATTTTCCTCTCATGTATGAATGATCTAGACTGGAAAAAGGCCCGCTAATACACACAAAAGCTACTGAAGCCTATTCACCCGTAAAAGCTAGTCTGGAGTACAAGGTTATCTTCAGATAAGCTTGTACATGTATAAGTGGGCCGTGCAGCCACCTCGAGACATTTTTCAATTTCAGATGGGCTCCATACGATTTCCGTGCGGATGCTGCGGAGACTGCACAGCAAACTGCACTGAAATTGCACGATTTCTGTACAATCTCTGAGCAGCCTCTGTACGGATTTGCCCCGGCCTGCCCCAAAGGGCCAATACAAGAAATGGCACGATGCTCGTAGATTAATTAATGTCAACACAAAAACCGCAGCCCAAATTCCATAGCCACCTAGATCTACATCTATGATGCCCCATAAAATCGCGCGGAAAATCATAGACCAATTTATCGTATGACGCCTTGGGCAAATGCAAATTATGCATAAGTTATGAGTTAGATTAACTAAGACGAGTCCTGCATGTGAACTAATGCCTTTCATAATGGTAATTCTGTAGAAGCGGTGCTCCACCGCTGCCGCCCGGGCTGGGGCGCAAGGCGGCCAAGCTCCCGAATGCTCAGTGTACACAGCCTGAAGCTGAAGACTGCAGATGCGATGCAAATGTAACGTTATTCGTTAGATCTACAAGTTAGAGCTTATTTTATTTTGTTATTGTCAACAAAAACAAAACCAAACCTACCACCTACCTTCACATATCTCGAAAATACAAAAGGTACCCTTGTGTCACTACAAGTAGACATTTTTGTGGCTGATATGTGAGCATTGTCGATTGCCAGGTGAGATTCACACATAGCTATGATTACGCAATATGTGTGTAGTCTATTAGCTAGACACACGCAGACGCTTTTTGTGACCGTACCCAACGGAAAGACATGCTTGTATGCTCATATAAAAAATCGATTGATAAATAATTTTTTTTAAATAGGCATTGGGAATATAGTGTGGATGTAAGACTAGCCCCATAATATGGAAAGGGGGGGGGGGGGGGGGGAGGGGGTGTGTTTGGGGCATTTAGTCCAAGTATTCAAGCTGTCGTTTGTGTAATGTTGCTTGGATAGCTTCTTGCATAGGTGGTTGGCACAGATTTTCAAGAGAAGCGGGAAGCGACTTTACAGGGGGAGGGGGCACAAAAAGATCAAGCCTACACTAGGCCCTGCCATCAAAAGTGTTTGAGCTTTGCATTAAGGGAGAAGGAGGGGATAGCCGCCAGGCCCCATCTAGTACGCCTATTTATACACTGTTATTGTATAACACCAGTGAATTATTATAAATGGCCTATTCTAAAGACTACGTACTAATAGTCTTTTTCCCTAATACCTTTTCCTTGAAAATGTCCAAGAAGAATAGAGGGACATAGTTATTCATGCACAAACTGAGGGGAAGATAAAATGATACAAGAGTGAATATTTAATCATTAGCAGTCTCTTGGAGGATTTGGATATAGGACTAGGCCTACATTTATGAATATATTTGTTCACATCTTGTAAGGTCTAGTAGAATAGCCTATTCATTAATTAAAGAACGCTGCCAAAATTCAGCCTATTTTGAATTGAAATATAAATTTTAAGATCATGCATGTTTGTACTTAGCCTACTTACCACACATAGGCAATGACATGACTCCCTAATTAATGTAAATTTTAGATACTGTGTGCACAATTGTAATAGACCCAATTACAGGTACGTGTAGGTCTATTATACAAGATGAAGGGATAAAGCACACATAAATATTCCCAGCTCCTGATGAAGGCCTGTAATGTGGTTAAAATAATTATTAAATTGATGTAACATTACCATCTTTATATGATGTCCAATGCAACATGTCATTTCCATGCTTTTAAAAGGTGGGATGACCCTGCCTGATGAGGGAGGGACCTGGTGGAGTGGGGGAGGGGGAGGGTTGGCCCAAACTAACCATCTGCTTTGTTGAAATGTTAGATGGGTTCCTTAACTTTGTATCATTTTCATCTTCACTTTGAATGAATGGCTAGAAATAGGAC
>CM046847.1:19823011-20038011 GCA_025618425.1 Heliocidaris tuberculata
CCCCCCCCCCTCTCTCTCTCTCTCCCACTCCTTCCCCCCTCTCTCTATCCCTATCATCCATCTCCCCTATCTCTGTTTCTCTCTCCTTCCCCTTTATACACTCTCTCTTTGAAAACCTTCTCCTCAGCGGATCCTGTGTAGTTTATCAAAATAATCCAACCATGCTGTTTAATTGTCGGAGTCGTAGCTTTCCATCTTTTTAAAAAGTGTGTTAAATATGCTTCTGACTGCTCTGGTTGAAAGGTTTTATTTTAAAAATTCCATAATCACAGTCCTAGGACTTAAGTGACTTGCATGGATTACAATGTTTAAGAGTGAATATGTACAAATTGACAAAGATACAACAAAATATAAGATTATTATAAAATACAAGAATTTTTACATTACATCTATAGTAAATAAATATATTACGATGAATGAATGACATTTCAAATACTGTACATTTCTTCAGTAGTGAATTAGAGTTAAGTGAATACATCTGAGAAGAAGAGAGGAAGAAGAGATAGAGAGAGAGAGAGCGAGAGAAAGAATGGGGAGAAGGGAGAAATAGAAAGAGAGGAGAGTCAAAGAGGGAAAACATTAGTACATGTATATAAGTCTTACCATTACAGTCTTACTATTACTGTTATAACTCACTCATCATTCTACTTACACAAATCTTAGAACAAAATATACAATTCATAAATAGCATAATATGTATTGCAACATTTTGTACAGCATAAAATTATGTATTCCAATAGAGTAAAGTGACTGCATGTACTATGAACTGTCGAGTAGCAACTTTTTTTTTTTCAGTATTGGGCAAAAATTTTCAGTATTGAGATTAAAATAAAATTAATAGATTATTAAATCATTATTTATTATACATTTTGCATCGAAATTAGTACGTATTACTATGGATCAGTATAGTTCTAAAGCGTATGATGAGGTATGAGCATGAGAGAAAAAAAAAGAGACGGGGGGGGGGGGAGAGAGAGAGAGAGAGAGAGGGGGATAGGTACATGATAACAAACATTACAACTTCGCTGTGACTGAAATATCGTGATAAGGAACATGCTATAAGTTCTCCACTTTTAACCGGACATTGCATAATATTGATAATTGCACACTATAAGTTTCTGTCTCGCTTAAAAATTCGAAAACGAGGGGATGATACAGGTACTTTCTTTGGCGACATCAAAATGGGAGCCGAGATCAAGAATTGATGCTCAATACCAGGACCAACATGCAAAACATTTTCATGACTGATATTGTGTATCCTGTATAAATATATTTGAATAAATAAATAAATTAATTATTGAATTAATCATATTAAATGTATAAATATTTTGGCAAGCCAAATCCGATGTCCCTGATGCAAATTCGAAGAGCTCTTTCATGGCAAAGGCTACTTCTGAAAGTCCAATCACCTATGTTATCCTCGCCTTTTAGATTTCCACTAAATTCATGGTAACCGTCAAAGAACTTGACAATATTTCTTTCACGAGAATCGACGTATTCTTCTAGCTTACTTTGATATTTCTGTATTTCTTCCACACTAACTGAACGGCTTCTGCTATGCCCGTTTGTTCATTCATGTTTATCATCTTAACAAGAGCAATGTCTGGAATTCTTCAGAGGGGAATCTTCCTGTCTTGTGGCCCAATCACAAACCATTTTCGTTACACCTGTAGTTTTCCTGCGGCAAACCTCGGCGAATAACACAATTCTTTCTGGTAGTGATCCGTGAATTTCAGTCTTGAATGTATCATGGATTGGTCCTTTTAGAGTTACCGTTTGCAAGTATTTATCTGGATTATTATTCCTTTCTTCTTGGCAAGACATTAATCTGCATTTGCCACTCTCGACCCAGGTGGAGTAAATGGATACCGGTACGAATTCATTCCCTGAAGCTTCAGCGCCTTCATTAGGGCAGCTAGGCTGAGCCGGGGTAATGATCCGAAGCTCTTTGGAAGCGCGTAGAGACATGTGACATGCCCTGTACAAGAAATTAGTAGTATTATTATCATTATTACCATAATTTCTTTGTAAAGGCTGATGGTCGTATAGAGGTTCTCTAGGTCCACGTTATCGTATGGATACCATGCTCGGTGTAGATTTCGAACATATATTTCTCGTAGTATTTCCGTAGTGACTCTTGACACTCGTGAAGGATGAATGATTCTGCAAAATATTCTGAAATAGAGAATACAAAAAAAGCACTGATAATAACTTACATTGAAGATTCCTTGCTACAGTCCATTGTAAATTTTATTTCTTTTCCTGGACCTACTAAATGTTAATATAAATAATTGTGAGAAATGAAAATGAGAGAATAATGGTTGCGTAGCTTAAATCAAAGTTCCCCAGAGCTGTCCTCCTTTTTTTTTTTTTTTTTTTTTGGTTGAAATTTTTGCAAAGGTTGAAAAAATGTCGGGAATCGAACCCGGGTCGTTGGCTTAGAACGTCAATGCCTTAACCACTAGACCACGGAGACGGGCCAGTGATTTCGGCGACACCAGATTCAATTGACCGACAGATTGACAAATCTTCAACCTTATTAATTAATTCCTTTGTCGGGGGCAGGTGAGTTTTGAACAAAGACAAGCCGCATGCCTCAGCTGGATCCAAGCGAATGCTTTGAGATACATGTATACATTATATAGAATAATATCATTATAAACAATAATTGTAAGGAAATAACATACACAACAGCTTTGGCAACTCTTGTGGAAATAATTGTAATTGTGAGAAATGAAAATGAGAGAATAATGGTTGCGTAGCTTAAATCAAAGTTCCACCTATATATATATATATATAAAAAAAAAACTGCTAAAAGCGTTTGTAATGCATTGTGGCCAATTTTATTTTTCTACTCAAATTTTCGACGCTCCCTGGCGTCTTCTTCAGGAGAACAATAAATGATAAGGTATCATACAAATAATTGAAATAGTTATAGTTATAGCGCGCGCATCCTCAGTCAGATATAGGTTGCTTAGAAACCGTCTCTCTTGGAGATCTGACTGAGGATGCGCGCGCTTTACAAAAAAATGATGGATATAATTATGCAGATGAGAAAAGAGTAATGTGCGCGCTTCATTATTACGTAATTTACGTAATTAACGTAATAATACACAAAATCCCAAGTAGTATTAGCGGCAAAGATTCAAAATAATAGTATTGAAACAAAGAAGGAGAATTGATACCAAATCATTATTAAAGAACATGTGATTGAAAAGATACAAAAAAAAAAAACAAAAAAAAAAAAAAACATATATATATATATATATATATATATAATTTCGTGTGAATTTCACCAAGGGAGTTCGCAATTGACCACTGCAATTGAACGGTAGAGAAGTTCTAATTTTGTACATTGATAAACGGTTTTCTATTTACTCCCTTCTCAAATTGTTCATAATTAACGAAAACTCTTTAAAAATAGTCGAAGAATTTAGCAAGGCAACCGAAAGTTAAGATTTCTTTCCAATGTTGATCATTTGCAAATGCCATTTTATACATACTTTATCGTACATGTTGGGGGCGTAATATTCAAAAAGAGGCTGAGGAAATTTACATGATAGCGAGCAAAGTAATTAGAATTACATTTTTATTTTTCAAATTTTGAACCCTTTAAAAACGTTATTTAAAAACTACATAGTATACTGCGGCTCGAAATTATCCTGAAGCAACATATATTATTGTGCGAAGGAGCAAAGCGACCGGGCTTTAGAAAATTTTCGCATTTTAAACTCTCCCAAAATTTCTTATGCATTTACCCTGCAGATTGGGGGCGCACAATCCATAAGAATTATATTTTGCTTCATTCCCCCCTATTTTTCCCTTTCTTTTGCGTTTTTTGCGACCCCTTCAAGTGCCGCCCTGGGCACGTGCCCCCCTGCCCCTCTGTAGATACGCCACTGTACATAGTGACCTGCTTCATTCTGTTCCATCTATCATTTCACATATCTCAATATAACTTGGTTCAACCGAACGGTACACACATCCATACCTCTCTCGTTAAAGAAACATTTTTTTAAAATAATAAAATATGTAACATTGCCAACTCACCAGATAAGGTTGTGTAGCATATGAGCAAGGCTTCGAGCAAGGCTTTAAGCACGACCAAAACTGTGATAAAAACGCATAAACGAAGCCGATAAATTTAACGTAAGAAGCATCAATAAAACAAACCAATTTCATGGATGTTTGAAAAATGAGATCACTAAATCTACATATGTGTATCTCAAATTGGGAATTTGGTGAGTCGATTGTGAAGTATTTTTTGTCAGCTCTGGTACACTGAAATATCATTAATTTGCGGTCTTCTACACTAAGCGCCTTTCCCCTCGGGGCAGCACTCAAAATATATTGTAGATATCATATTGTAGGTCATCAGAAAAGAAAAAGATCCTAATGAGTAATTTATTTTGAAAAAAAAAAGATATTTTAGTCAATTTGTGTGTTGGAGCAAATGGGGGAATTGTCCACCACTGCATCATGACATTACCGATTCGGCCAACTTGAAATTGCCGTATGTTTTAATGATTACAACTTTCCAAAATTCAAAATATTCCTATTGTTTATTCGATTTCGCTCAAACTTTCACCAGTCTGCTTTCGTGATTTTTCCTCTTTCTTTCATGATCATCATAATCATCATTACCAGTGACGTATCTAAGGGGGCAGGGGGGGGGGGGGGCACGTACCCCGGAGGCACTAGAAGGGGCGCAAAAAGCGCAAAAGAGAGAAAGAGAAAGGGGAGGAAACAATAAAAAAAATAATTTTTGTTCCTTAAATATTATACGCCCAATATCTCAATATAACATGGTTCAACCAAACGGTACACACATCCACACCTCTCTCGTTATATCTATCTATCTATATATATATATATATATATATATATATATATATATATATATATATATATATGTATATATATATATATGTATGTATGTATAAAGAAACGTTTAAAAAAACAAAACAACTAATGCTACGTAACATTGTCAACTCACCAGACAAGGGGGTTGTGTAGCCTATCAGCAAGGCTTCAAGCACGACCACAACTGTGATAAAAACGCATAAATGAAGCAGATAAATTGTAAGAAGTATAAATGAAACAAAAAATTAAAAACAGGAAGAGAATGGAACGCCAAAAATAATATTTTACGGTGTTTTTCATAGGGAGCAAATTCCAGGGGTTTTTCCTGTATATTCTCTATTTCGTTTTGTTTCTGTGTTTTGTTTGTTTGTTGTTTCTTGTTTTTTTTTCTGTTTTTTTTTTTTTTTTTTTTTTTGGGGGGGGGGGGGGGGGGGGTAAAAAGTACCTAGGCATAATCGACGTTATTGTCATTATTATTATTATTATTATTACTTATTCTACTATCAATGTTAATTAATCTTATAGTTTATATTTTTGAGCTGATTTTTGTTAGGGGCGCTATTTTATTGTTTATCCTGGGCGCTATAGTCCCTTGATAGTTGATACACCACTGATCATTACTATCAGTATTTTTTATTATTATTTGTATGAAGGGTTTTCAGGCGACCAGAAAAATTGGCGTATCTCATGGTTTGCGCAAGAGTACCGGATGACCGTGCAATTACAAAACAATATCTCATGGTTTGTGTAAAAGTACCCGGATGACCGTGCAATATATCTCCATATCTCATGGTTTGGGGTGCGCGTGACGCGTAAAAAAGTGAATACGCGCTTAAATACGCAAAGGTTAAGACTATGGATGTATGCGCGCAGCTCTTGCAAGATGCTTGGGTAAGGACAAAAATTTTTTTCTACCTGTGTTTTATGTCGAAGTCAATACAAAAACATAATGACATGTAATGGTGAAAATTGAGGAACAATTAATAATAATAATATTGAATGGCTTTTCTTTCGTGGGACACAAGGATATATCGTACTCGCTTTGAAAATATTTCACTCGTCGTGCCGACTCGTGAAATATGCTCATAGCTCGTGCGATATATCCTTGTATCCCACTCAAGGCCATTCAATATTATATAATTATCACTATTCGTCAAATGTAGATAGTATGGGGGTCAGTTTTACTTTTTACGAATTTTTTTGCAACATTCAAATAAAGGAAACCAAAACAAATATGAAATTGAAATTGAAATTCATTCCAGGATGAAGAAATCACCTGCAACTTCCCAAAGGAATCTGTTCCTTACAGAGTATCCATTGACAGGCTGGTGGCCTGGAGAGGGAGTTGTCTCGGAGGGTGAGTCGGTAATGTGGATTATTTCTGCATTTAATAAAAAAAATATGCGCACGATTCAAACGATTGATTTACTAATTGCGTTAATAGTATTCATCAAAGTGAATTGCCCAGAACTGCATGAATGGGAATTGTGTCACCCTCTCTCTCTAAAAAAAAGAGTGAATTTCACTCTATTTTTACTCCTCCGGGAGTCTCAGTGATCATTTGTTCAGGAGTGAATATTGAGTTATTTCACAGTGCTCTCTAAAAAGAAAGAGTGAATGTTCACTCTCATTTTCACGATGTTTTCACTCTCCCGGGGAGTCACTTCAGTGATCGCTTGATTTTTTAGAGAGCACCATTTGCTTTATTTATTGTCAGGTTGCTATTAAAAATTATAAAAGAGCAAAGTTGAACATTAAAACAACAACATGATTTGTTGTGTGCTGTGTGCGCCCTAATGTCATAATAAGTTTTGATAAACATATATGACATCATCACGGAAAGACCTCATTACTGTATATAGAGAATTAGAACATTTCCAAATATAGCGAAACTGTAAAATACAATGGAGCGTGTGACAAATACAATCGTTACGTAGATGAAAACAAATGTTGAAATAGGATTACCAAAAAGTACCTAAATCGTATTTTTAGCTCAATAAATCGCACTCCCTCCTTTTATGAATATCATTTCGTTCAAAATAGGCCTACAAATTATGACCAGTCATACATCAGTCCTTCCATGAGAAATGAATGAATGAATCAATGAACGTAAATGAAAATCAATGACGGTATGACATCATTAGACGTGATAACCAAACGTTATCTATATACTTGTTAGATTTGGATGAACATATAGTTCAAATATTGCGAGGATGACTATATTCAGACGCACCTTTCTCAAGAAACTGGGCTAGGAGAAGTTTCTCATTTTCCTTAAAGATATCGATGAGCTTCCGAGCACTTTCCATCCTCCGACCGTGCTTGGTGACGAACTCCTGAAGAAGAATATGGTATGCCCCTTGTGGGTTTCCTTTATTGTTAGCGTGCATCTGCGCGTTGCTTCCAGCAGGATAACCCAACCCCATGTGGACGCTGAGATGGTCAGCCGGATATTCCGTTAAACTAAATTGCTTGGAGAGATTAAGCACAAGGAGGTCACTCAGAACTTCTTCCGCCATCTCTACAGGTCTGCAAGAAAAGAGAATACATTCGAACAATAAGTAAAGTGAAGGTGTCACGTCAAGAGAGAGAGAGAGAGAGAGAGAGAGAGAGAGATGAAACATATAGGAGCGGAAAAGGAACTGGTGAAGAAAAGAATGGAAATGAAAGAGAGGTTGAGAAGGACAAAGAGCCAAGCCTGGATGAACAGATATAAGGACAGGAAGAAAGGTTGGGAGAGAGAGAGAGAGAGGGGGGGGGGGGTGAAGGGGAGGGGGAGGACTCAAATACTGAAACAGAGCAAAAGCAAAAAAGAGGGAAACGGGAGGAGGGAGAGATTACGAAAGCGGAGAGAGAGAGAGAGAGAGAGAGAGGGTGGGGGGGGGGTCGATAATGAAGAATATAGAGAGCGAGAACTATAAAGGCCTCATTACAGTGTATTTATATAAAATAAATGAAAACAATCATAATTACGATTCTTGCTATAAGACTCAGATAATTAACTTTAACGCAGTGAAAATAGCCGCCTTTATGGTAAAGAATGATGACCTCCATAATATTATATCTCTGTCCTTTCTGTAACGATATCATTGAGCATGTCACCTTAATAGTTCAAACGCTCCAAAATAATTGTCAAAGAAAGCAATCCAAGCTATTCATAAAGTTGTAGTACAGTTTGACTATATAATATTACGTGTATACCATCGTCGCATTCAAACTTGAAAATTAAGTCATTGCGAATTTTGCGTGACAGCAACCGATTGTAGACAATAGAAAATGTCTAAAATTAGCCATTAATGTAGCTTTAAAAAAATACCCTTTTCACACATGCAGAGGTCCCGCTGAGGTAATAATACCCGGGTGTTACATCAGACTACATGGACCTCGGTTGGGTAAAACTCTCTCTCGGGTAGCCTTGGTCAGTCTAGGATTCACCCTAGACCGTCCAGGAGAGAGCTAGGGAGTTGCCTATAGCTGGAAGGCTAAGGTGTTATACCCTAGAAAGATTATGGTGTGAATGGTGGCAGACAAAAGCCACCCAGGTCAGTGCAGGTACGTAGAAAAGAAATAGAGAAATAAAGTCAGAAAGATAGAATAGAAGATGGGAGAAAAAAAAAGAGGAAATAAAAAATAAGAAGATGAGAGAGAAAAAAAAAACACACAAGGGTAAAATAAAGATAGAGGAAAAAAGAACAACAAAGAAATATATATAAGGAAAGAAAGTATAAAGAAGATGAGGGAAAAACAAAGAAATACATAAGGAAAGAAAGTATAAAGAAAATGAGAGAATTATGACGCTCGGGGCAAAAAAAAAAATAAAAAAAAATAAAAAAATAAAAAATATATATATATATATATATATATAAATAAAGTTGCGTCCCCCCTCCTTCCCCTGTACAAACTTATCTGTACAAGCTAGGGAGCAAAGCGTCCAAGCGGTAGATTTTTTGTTGTTGCATTTCTACACCTGAAAATTCGCAATTGAGTGTTGCAATTTCGAATTTTGATAAACGGTTTTCTATTCACTTCCTTCTCAAATGGGGCGCAAAATTCACGAAAACCCCTAAAGTAGTTGAGGAATTTAGCAAGGCAGCCGAAATGTTGAACCTTTGCAAAAAGCTATTTTATACACTTTATCCTGTGTTGGGGGCATAATATTTAATAAGAGGCTGATAAAACTTGCATCATAGCGAGCAAAGCAAAGAGCAACATTAGCAGATTAGCGAGGAAGCAAAGCGACCGAGCTTTAGCCGAAAATTTTTCGCATTTTCAACCCTCAAATAACCGTATTTCTAATGTATTTACCCTGCAGATTGGGGGTGAATAATCCTTGATGGTGATAATTTTTCTTCATTTTCTCCTCTTTTTCATTCTCTCTTTTCCGTTTACTTTTTTGTGCGCCCTTCAAGTGCCCCCATCCTCCCCTCCCTGAAAATACGCCACTGGGAACAGCTAGTATAGTTTAGATTTCACTTCTCGAGAGTAACTTGTAGCAGAAAATTTTACGGTAGCTCCTACAGCTCGGACGGCGCAGCGCGTACTCTGCACAAACAACCAAATTAAAAAAAAAAAAAATCAGCTCCTAATAAGCTGCATGTGCAGTTTCAGGACTTTTGTATCGTGAATGTTGTGTAAAATTGCCATATGTGATAAATTTCCCTTTAATTTGAAATACTCTTATCACGTGTCCCTTGTTGACAAAAATAAATCCCCGACCCTTCTTGGTCAGATATTCCCTCATAGTATATTAATACTAATAATATTTTAAAATAATTTAGACATCTCATTTGTTTACAACCGATTGTTGTTGTAATATTATTTGGGTAAGGGAATTCCCAAATCTGATAGTCTTATATCACGGCCCTTGTGGGTCCAAATAACGAGGAGACGATGGCATCATGGGTGGGGGGGGGGGGGGGGGGGGGGGGGGGGAGGAGGAGCACACATAACAATTTGCTATATATTTTGTATTTGGGGTTCTTGAGGGGGACCCAGTAACTTATAATTAGGAGATTATGATTATTCTAGCGTTAGCCTATACGTGGGAGTAATATCTACGATCACATGCAGTGGAATGACTAATTCGCCAGTTTGAGATTCACATAATAACTTTGAAATCTTAACCTTTCCCCCCTTTTTTTCAAACTTTCATCAACCTGAGAATACCCCCCCCCCCCCCCACATAATTGTGTGAGACAATCCCGGCCCCTCTACTCACTTTGGCGTATCTAGGGATGGCGCCGGGACTGACTAAAACTGTAAACGTTGTTTCCAAATTTTAAAATGGATCTAAAGCTACTTTCAGGTACTTTTAGAATGCTGATTTTGGTCAAATTTATGATTTTCAATTTTATTAATACAAAATACTCTTAACTAGGAATCCCAAATATTATTTGTAGAGACATGATATTGGAGATGATTTTTATGAAGAAATCATGCAGAAAAATATACAATTATATTGTCTACAGTCCTCGGTCGTTAACATGCTCCACATTATTTTACCACATTACATTCTCATGTTCAAGGCAACTCTTATTTATATCTTTGCAATTTCTATATAACTATGTCCCTTTGTCATCCGTTTCAAATACCATCATTTTTATGTATGTTATCTGGTAAATTGTACATCTATAATGTTCGGTCCCGCTTGATTGAATTCATTGTACTGGGCCATATACGTTTTATTGCATGTTTGTCTATTTACGAATCTAATAAAATAATATATATAGGCTTTTATTCATATCTTACAGAGCTAATTGTATGCATAGCTCTGATATCTTATTCTATATATACGCCCTCTACGATAATTATGAAACGTTGTCTTCTGCTCTCATGACTACTAGTATTGTATTTCCGACAATATTGAACTTACATCAAACCGTATTTTAGTGACAAATAGTCGGTTAGTGGCATAATTCATTATATTGTGTACTTTGAAAATGTATTGGCACATAGACTGATAAGTCAAAATCAACAGCACAGAATTAGAATATATGCATATGCAACACGATTAACACTGAAGTTATACAAAGAACAGTGCTCTTCTTGATAGCTGCCTTTCTTTTAGCATGTTCCCTTTTTCTTGGTATTCTTTCTCTTCATGAATTGTTTCCAAAATTGAGATTCATCACAATGTTATCTGCCATTCCATCCTGGCGTTATGCTCAATGAAACCTGCCCTTTCCATGAACCTAAAGTGCCCGCCCTTCGGCATGCGACAACATAAACTTCCATTCCTTCGAAAAGATCCAGAGGAGATAAGCTTGTCATACTTTGAGCTAAAAATAAAGGTAAATCGTGATATAAATTTCTATAACATCAGCTCCTCCATTAATATGGATCTCATATTCAATTTAGGTAGATATTTCTTAGAAGCTGTGAAAGTTACCATTCCCGAGTGATTCCAAGTGATTGTGTGTGCTAATTTACATGTAAAGCAAATTAAGATATCATAACGTTGAATTATTATTAGAATCCTCCCATCGTAAACTCATCTCTCTCTCTCCTCTCTCTTCCTCTCTCTCTTCTTCTTCTTCTTCTTCTTCTTCTTCTTCTTCTTTCTATTTCTTCTTCTATTTCTTTTCTGCATTTTCGCATTTTCGTATCTTCTTTCTCTCTTTTTTCTTTTAATTCAAGCTATGTCATTTTCAGAACGAATTGAATATCTTCAATATTCAGTAAATGTTCTTGCAAGTGTATTTTACCGGGTATCTGACACCAAATAAAACACCTTCAAAACAATGTTTCGTGTGATATTCTGCAAATTGGTCATGCCCATGACCTACTAATCAAGCCTTAATTCTTTATCATATTGATAATATTCTTTACAGAGAGATGGATGTCAATTTTAGATTATATAATACTATCGTACTTATGAGATGATGAAAGCCTTAAACGTAACACTGTTAGAAAATAATGTAGGTAATTATCATACATTTTTTGTATTTATATTTTTATTGTAAAACACATCTTATAAACAATGGAACTTGAGATAGGCCTATAGTAAACAAAAACTATTTAAAATACCCACACAACTGGTGACAAGACGACACATACACTTTTGATTAATATATATATAACAAAAGAAATAAACTTTAAAAAATATATACCGTATACACCTATTTTAACAAAAGAAGACCAATATTTCATTCACAGTCAATAGCGTGGAGTTGAGAAACAAGAATTACATGTATTTGGATTTTGGAGAAAGTGAAGAAGAGAGAGAGAGAGAGAGAAGGAGAGAGTTTGATTTGATTATTATTATTATTTATTTTATTATTTTTGTAACCATTTCACAACTGACAAAAACAGATAAACAATCAAACACTTAGCTGAAAATCGGGGCTAAAACAAAAAAATAGTAATACGGTACTGTTGTTGTTGTTTTTTTCATAAGTTTTTATTATTTTCTCTCATAAAAGAAAATTGAACATAATTTGAAACATTTCATATAATATAACAACAACAACAACAAAATCTTGACATAAATGTCGTGGGGTGGGTTGGATTAGATACCCAGGGTTGTACCATATTAGGGAACAGAACTTTGGAAGAAAGCTCAGGAACACCAGATCTTGGCTTCTTAGATTTTATTGAAGCATGACAGAAGTAGAGTATACAAAACGAGAACAAAAACCAAAACCCTGCAATAAACAGAGAAAAAGAACAAATGATGAATAACACCATTCCAAAATACATTGTATCATATGCATCACACAAGTACATAATAAATTGTAAATGTTAAATATGATACAATTTCCACCAATGTCTTATAAAACTCAAACATTGCTATTGTAAAGGTACATGTATTAATTTCTATCAGTTATCCATATATTGAATTACATGCATTCTCTAGAAACAATTAGATATTTACTTTATCTTTCATCTCTAAATCAATTGTTGTCAAAAATATACAAGCATAGGATATAAATGACTCTAAACAAAATTGTCCAATAAGAATACTAATGCCTACCCAAAGTCAAGAGGCTACTGGTGGTAACCCACCACCAACACCATCCAGGATACCAACTTCGAGCACTGCAATACTCTGTGCACAGCAGAAATTCTATTGCTGCATGATGGAACAGATATCAGATCAGCTATAATAAGGAAAGCAATAAACAATCATAACTACGAGGTAACCATGGAAATTGTTTGGGATTCCCTAATTAACAAAGCAGAAATTACATTTCTCAATAAGTTTACTCCTTTCAAACAAGATGAATATGAATCATGATATCAAACCACCGATACTATACTAGTGTTATTTTATTTTGCAATAATGAATAATCAAATGAATAAGTGGAATCATGTTCATTAATTCCCACCAAATTGTGATCAACTAGCGTAACTCACAATTAAATTGCATATTTCTGTCTACTAAGTTTTCTACAACCATACATTGTCATAGTTTACTCATCTGATACTGCACATGAAAAAGTAATTCATAATTGTAGCCACAACTCAAATATGGACATACCTAGCTATACGAGCTCTGTGGCTTATCAATCTGCTACTGGCCACAGAGCTATACAGCCCATGCCTATACTGCGTGTGGAGGAAGATATCAACCAAAAAATCTAGATCTAAATATCACCATTTCCCACATACTGTGAGCCATGCAAACCACCCTCGGAGTTTTCTAAAGGGGTAACCATCCAGGATCAACTAAGATTGTAAAAAATGAATGAATAAAAAAGAAAAAAAGCCACAAAATTGGCAGGTGTGATCAGGTTTTTTTACCATGCACTTGTAACTTGTATATATGGGACTACACATGCAAGGTAAGATTGGTGTAGTCCCATATATACAAGTTACACTGTATAACTTGTATATATGGGACTACACCAATCTTACCTTGCATGTGTAGTCCCATATATACAAGTTACAAGTGCAAGGTAAAAAAAACCTGATCACACCTGCCAATTTTGTGGCTTTTTTTCTTTTTTATTCATTCAATTTTTACAATCTTAGTTGATCCTGGAAGGTAACCCCTTTAGCAAACTCCGAGGGTGGTTTGCATGGCTCACAGTATGTGGGAAATGGTGATATTTAGATCTAGATTTTTTTGGTTGATATCTTCCTCCACACGCAGTATAGGCATGGGCTGTATAGCTCTGTGGCCAGTAGCAGATTGATAAGCCACAGAGCTCGTATAGCTAGGACATACCCATAACTCGAATACAGACACAGACCCATACATAGACTCAGAGTGTACATACAAGTTGCAACTGTTTCAATCAATACAATCAAATAAGTGATTTAACTTTCGGTAGTTAAAATTAAAGTCCTCTATTCAGATCATGCTCCTAATGAAGTAAGCATAAAGTTTTAGTGTAAGAATCAAAATCAGAAACCTTCATATTAACTTCTATATAACGTGATAATGCTTAGGGCATGACTCACCATGGGCGCCGCCATTTTGAAATACAATGTTTATACACGAACGCCCTCTATGTTGTCTTTTGAACAATCTATTAAAACTTTACACTTCAATTCAAAGAAAGTCATAAATTTTGGATCTTGTTAAATAATCCAGTATTCTCTACACTCAACATTATTCTTAACGATAATGTCTAGCAAAAAGTAAAATATAAATCAATATTTTTATTTTTCATAGGCTACTAACCACCTCAACCTTGAGACAAATTAACTTTCTTTCCTGAATCAAAAGTAAAAGCGATTAAATCCAACATTACAATGAGTCGTCTTCATTTCCAATTATCCTAAAACTGCAACTATTCAAATAATTACATTTCATTACAACCCTAATTGAGAATAAAATAAAACAGAACTTACATCAGCCCTTCTCCAGACTTGCTTCGATTGCAGTTCCGACTTGCACCAGAACCGGAACATGCAATGAACTAGCTAACCTAAAATGCCTTGCAAGTGGTGCAACCACGGAACCACCCTAAGAAAATATCACTCCGCTACAGAGTTGTAAAACTGTAAAACAGCCAATATTTCTAAAGAAATACATACTCTTGTTTCAGTCGATGATAAGATAACAAAATCCTCCAGATTCATCAATTACGTAATTATGATAAGAAATAATAACCATAGAATTATTTTATCATAGCGTACAGACATCGATCATCCCAACTCTATCAAAGTGATTTGGTCAATCAAAAGAATTCCAACCACCTGTACGCAAAATAGTATGCAAATTGAGTCGTTCTTCTCATAGACCGTGGGACGAGGGCCCGAAAGCGGCGTAGGTTTTCACTTTCGTTCACGTGGTGCGGGGCACTACATAATTAACATATCAAAATTACCTTAAAAATACAACAAATGGAAATCTTGATGTTCATTTGACGAAAACTGTCAAACAAACGAGAAATCTGTGAATAAACACGGTACTTTACGGCTCTTGAAACGCTGTAGTAATCGGAACAAAATGGCAGCCCTTTCGAGGAACACACACCGTTGATCGCTAAACTCTGTGTGACGCACACACTGATGCACGTTTCATTCACGGGTGAAGCTATACGCACACTGTAGTGTTGCCATTTTAAGAGCGGCGCACTGATCGGAAAGATGTGATAAGATGGGTTTCGCCAAAATTATCCCAGTTTATCACTAGACCAAACAAAATAATTATGCATATCACATTACCAGTGCCGTGACTTGATGATGTATCGATAGATAACTTAAGGAGTTTATTTAACTATAATGTAATGAGAATAACGAGAATAAGGAAGGTATTAAAAATGTTTGAAAAAAAATTAAGCTTGTTTCTTTTTCCCCCTTTTTGTTTTTATGGTAGGCCCAGTCTGTTTATTTTTTTTTATTTTTTATTTATTTATTTATTTATTCATTTTATTTTATTTATTTTTAAAATTTTTTTTATTTATTTATTTATTTTTTTATTTTTTTATTTTTTTAAATATTTATTTATTTTTATTTTATTTATTTATTTATTTTTTTATTTTTTTATTTTTTTAAATATTTATTTATTTTTATTTTATTTATTTATCTGTTTTTTATTTATTTTTTTTTTTTGGGGGGGGGGGGGGTAATGTATGTACATGTATGTGCCTGTTTGAGTATATGCACATGTGCTTAATAGCTGAGAATAGATTTGAAAGTTTAAAGGAAGTTTATATAACCACTGTTCTCAATTTCTTTTATCTCCCAGTAGGTATACCCCCTCCAAACACAAACACACCACAAAGCACCTTATTCTTTCCTTTCTCACAAGTAGAATTTTCAAGGGTTGACCCTGTCCTTGGCATTTTAAGACACTTCCACACATGCTCACATGCACCCACAACAATCAAACATACATTTTCAAAAAACACATTTGTGCTGGATAACATTTTCTTGAAACAAACATTTGTTCATTCTCCACACCTAAAACGACTGCATCGCTAGAAATAAATAAGAGCCATCCATTCATGATATAATGTATTTATTGCATTCCACATAACCGTGTAGTGTTATAAAAACATAGTAAATATGAACCAAAAGATCATGTATAATGATTTCATGTTCATAAACACGCTGAAAATTGGTTTAAGTTTCAATATCGAGAAAATGTTCTCATAATATCTTCTATATCACATTTCAGAATAGGCACATGTGGAAATAAAATTAAATATTAATGATTTAAAAAACTCATATCATTGAGTGAAGAGCCTGATCAGCAAAGAGTAGGCATTTTGTCTGTCCGTGATATTGAATATTTTATGGATTATAATTTTAGTAGGTGACCATGGCAACCAAATCTTTTCAAATTTCAACTCCTTCAGTGATGCCCTTCACAATGAAACATACAATAACTTTCTTCAATGAAATACTTATTTTCTACAGGCCTTCAAACTTTCAAAATTTGTCAAATGTCCGTCTGTGACTAACTGAACAGGCTCGGAACATCAATATCCTTTCTCTCTTTTTTCCCCCCATTTTATTTACTTACTTATTAACATTATTGCCAAAGCAGTTTGTGGTTTTCGCAAATGGATCATGAACAATTTAACTTAGATATTCAAGATCTATATGACTGATATTTTACATGTATAACTTGAAAAAAAAAAGCAAAGCATCTAATCCCTGAACTTTCTTTACATACTTAATAAACATCTCTGTTAATGTAGTCATTCTGGAAAAAATTTTATGTTCAATGACCCTACCATTAATTACATCTCTACAAAATACTTCATAACTACTTTGATAAGCAGCTTCGCCTGGGATCTCTTCCTCTCTTGTTTGCTTGCTAAACATCCTGGTGGCTGCCCTGTAGCAACTTGCATGGTAGTGAGCCTCAGATGCAACCAAGTCCCTTCTCTGGATCTGGAGGAGCAATGCTTGATTACCTACAATTTGAGGGGAAAGATTGAAAGAAGAAGACAGGAAACAAAAGAGAAAATACATTACATATATTATAAGTTAAATAACAAGATTAATCTAATTCCAATTTCCAAATTGTTCATTCTAAACATACTAATCATTAAAAATCAAATGTAAAAACAGTCAAAGCTTAATAAAAATTCTCTATGGAGTATGGACTATATAATGGTAGTAAAATCAAAACAAAACAGCACAAAAGGTGGAATGTTGGTCGCTGAAAACAAAGCAGTATCATTATTATCATTATAAATAATACCATCAATAATGACAAAAACAATCATGATAATAATTATAAGTAACATGTAATGTAATTATTAATTCCAGTAAGTACACAAAAAGATGAAGCAATCTAACAACTAAAAGGAATGGAAACTTCCTGTATGTTGTATGGGAACCACTTGTAAAGTTTTAATAATTTGAAAAGTTTGTCAAAGAAAAATTACCTGTCATCTTTGCTGCTTACTCTAACAAACTGCTGGCTTCCAGAGTCTGACAAGCGACAAGACTCTCTTTCTTCCTCTTGCCTGAAAGCTTCTCCCGGTACCATCGGTTTGAGTGGCATATGCAGCATTCCCGCGGGAAGATCTGAGGTTGATCCTTCCGGGAGAACTCCGGCGCCTGTGATCGAAGGAGACGCTTTGATGGTGGTTCTCCTGTGTCATCTTGCTGGTCACCTACATTTATATCGCAAAAACAAAAACATAAAGTCACATGACCTGAAATCTACCACCCCCCCCAAAAAAAAAAAAAAAAAAATAGTGTCAATATGTACACCACGTTTTTGCTGTAGACTTACATCTCATTCAAGTTAGAATTTCTGAAACAACTTAGATGTGTCCTTCAACTGCTTTATTTTCTTTTTTCTTTAGTTTACGCAATATCGAATTACATGAATTATATCTTTCAAATGAAAACACAAGCATTATCGGTCATGTCAATGATTGTAAACCCAGATGTTGTGCGCTCGGACAGGTTGGTTATCCGGACAGGTAATTTTTAAACAGTATAATAAAACAACTTTCACAGCATATTTTGAGATTATGTGAATTGCAAATATTCATCGAGTTTAATGTTAATTGATGCATATTTTTCGTAAAATCAGATGACAGAATTGACAGGTTATTTTTTGTTGAATGTCAAGACACACAACTGCCCCCCCCCCCCCCCCCGGGCCCCCCAATCCCCGTACTGAAATATTTCATTTCTGGCAATACAAAAAATGTTGATCCTTCTCTATCATCCTTTGACACAAACTTAACCCTTATGTATGGGGTGGGGGGGGGGGGGGCAGTTGTGTGTCTTGACACTTAACAAAAAATAACCTGTCAATTCTGTCGTCTGATTTTACGAAAAATGTGCATCAATTAACATTAAACTCTGTGAATATTTTCAGTTCACATAATCTCAGAATATGCTGTGAAAGTATACTGTTTAAAAATGACCTGTCCCGATCACCAACCTGTCCAAGCACACAACATCTGGGTTAGTCTCTTACTCATGTTACTACTAGGTTTCCAGTTTGAGTCTGTTATTTTATACAGCAGTACAAACACCACCTTATCATCCCTAAAATACAGAATATTTGAAATTTTCACTCTTAGTTTTACTTGGGCAGAACACAATCACGATATTTACCAGCTGGAGACTAGTGCAGACATATATTAGCAGAGCATTGTTTGCACAAATTTCTCATCATTCAAAACTCACTCACTCAGCACCTGGACGAGTAAAATGAATCTAAATCAAGATGAATTTTATGTTAAGCTGACAATACCTAACCATCCAAGTCGCTACCTTCTTCATCTCGACTAGTTTGGGAAGAAGTAGAAGCTTGCTGCTGCCTTACCTTTCGGCGTGAATCCTCTCACTCAGCTGATTATACCAATCTCGCGATCTCGTAATATAGATAAGCGCTGGCCTGGTAGCATTGTCGATGCACGATAGTAGCCAAATCGTAAACTGATGTCATTTTTCAGACTCTGGTTTTCATCTAAATCAAGGGCTGCCCAAATCTCCGCTGCCTTATCTGAATAGACCCCAGATAGACGTTTCCATCTCTCAGCACATTGTCGGAATTTCACCCATGAATTGATGGAAAATGCCGTCAGATTTGACTGGGGCCGAGCATGCAGCAGCCGACGTGCATACAGCACTCCATGTTGACGCATGCATATGAGTAAACGTACGTGGATCGATGCTTTGTTTCAGCGATCAAACCTATCTTATTTGTGATTGGCTGAATGCCGTATTTTGCCGATTACGATCCAATCAGCTACGCTGTAAAATGTCGACTGATTAATGACGTCATATTTTAATTGTCTGGTTTTTCGTTAATTATTAATTAATGTGCAAGTGTTTCAAAAATGAACATTCAAATATGTGATTAGTATTATAAAACACATCTTTTTAGACTAAATTGGTTTAATGCCCTTCAGGTAGTGAACGAAACTGAAAGAAAAACGGGGTCGTCCCACGGTAAGCTAATCAAAATTCCATTTCCTGACATAAATATAATTGCTAACTGCAATTTCACATTTCAAACGATAATACAAACTTTCATCTAACATATATTTGCGAACAGAAATAAATATTTCAAAAAGAATAAGATTCACATATTTAAGTTACCCATTTCGTTACAAACAATTTTCAAAAAAAAAATCCTTTTTCAATTTCCTTCTGAGAGAAAGAATTAAATTAAAAGAAAGAGGAAAGATAAGAGAAGAAAAAAAAGAGGATAGGAAGAAGATAAGAATAAAGAGAGAGAGAGAGAGAAAAAAAAGATTAGAGAACACACACCATCACGCTCCCCCCCCCCCCCCAATCCCACAACAACACAAAGAACAACCACAAACGAACAAACGGATAAAACAAAGAGAAGGAAGACACAAAACAAAACAAAACAAAACAAAACAAAAAAAAAAAAAAAAGGCGACGATTGTTGAGCACAGAACTCCTAAAGACGGAGTTCTGTGTTGTTGAGGCGACGATTGCGACATTTCGATTACGCAATTTCCTGTGCTGTGATAGTTCGTGGAACGCAAATGTAAACAAAGGTCGAGCCACAGCAGCTGATTAACACAAATAACACACCACTGCACTGCAGCACTGCACTAGCACTGCATGCACTAGCATATCTAGCGCTGGCGCAGGTGCAGGCAATACAGGTTGCATTATTTGTGTCTGTGGATCAGCTTACACTATTATTAGCAAAAACGTTTGAAACTAATCGTCATAGGAATAATTGTGTCAAGTTTACGAGAGATATTCTACTGGTGAGTGTCCCTCACCAATGACAGCAATCGAGAAGTGATTCTAGGCTTTTCAAATGGAAGAATTGGAGAGGATACCCAAGCCTCGGCTGTCAGATCGCGAATCTGCACAGCCTGCAGTAGATTCATGTATGGAAGTGCTGTCAGCTGTTCGACCGTCCGTACGAGTATGCATCATAGGGGCTGGGCTGGCGGGGCTGGCTGCGGCTGAAGCCCTAACGATACGAGGCAAGGAGAGCAAGGATGTCGATATCAAAGTGACTGTTTTAGAAGCGATGGACAGACCCGGTGGACGGGCTTTTACTCGGTCATTTGGTAAGAAATAATACGGAAGCAAACAATATAAATGTACATTGATATTAGAGTTTAGACAGAAATAACCGTCTGCTTCTGGGGAATCATGATTTAATAATTTTGACATTTTCGACCTTCCCCATACACAGACGGTACTCGTGCCTATCTCGCACTGTTAGGGTGCCAAACCACCTAAATTCCCCCGAATCTGGGGAATTCCATTTATCCTCATTTTTGACGTATTTAGATCTATTTCTATTCAAAAAATTATCACAAATGAAATTTCAGGTATCTAATACCTGGAAGGTACGGTATATGATTTAATATAAAATTTCGAATGAAAATAAGAATATAATATGAGCTTACTTTGAGGTGATCGCCATAAAACTGCCTTCTCCGGGAGCTGTATATACGTTCAAATCAATTCACTTCGCGACTTCCGGGTCACGTCAATTACGACGACTCTTGCCTGCGAAGATGTCTTACTTCAACTTCAGGTTGAAATAAGGAGCCGAAGAAGCAAGGTATGGTAAGCAAAATACATGGAGTGTGTTCTAAATTTATTCAATGGCATAATTAGCGTATCTTTATGAGTGTCATTGTTACATAAATGCCATAAAGAGTCCGAAATTTAAATCTCTTCTCTGCGATCCCGTACCCGTTGCCCTTTCCGTTGGCTCCTAACACACAGCACAGCATAGACTTCAGTCTCTAAATGGAGGCGGTCAGTGGAGCCAGACGTAGTCTCAACGTAACAACCGCCGAAATGAGAGACTGAAGCTTTCGGTCTACATTGATATAAGATTAATTTTACATTGTTTAAAATTAATAACTTTGTCTTACTCTTACTTAGACTGTCAACATGATTCATGTCATCGACTTGAAGTTTGAACAAGTTGAAGCTTGTTTATTAAAGTGATTGATTAACTTTGTGAAAAATTGTAAAATCAGCTCAAATGCCAGTGAATTGTGTGCAGTCCTCTAACTACATATATGATTAAGGATATGTGAAAGTATGAGAGAAAATGGAACCCGTTTACTATCCTATTCCTAAAAAAGAGAAAAATCGCGATCAATCGCTAGCGCAAGTCGCTCGGCTTCTTCGCTGCGCTGCAGTCACAAAAACCAAGCACCAGCGCTTGGCAATTTCAGAGCGGGTTTCCAGCCCGTACGATATTCTGTGATAGAGCGAGGTATGCCAACCGTAAGAGTTCTTTAGGGTTCGGTGGTACTCTATCCCGACATCAATGTTCAATCTTAAATATCTTGATATATAAACGACCGATTGGCTTATAAAACTCAGGCGATTCCTGTCTGAGCTAAAGGTTTGCAATTATGATTACAGCATTAGCTGGAGCAGTGAATTTTTTTTAAAATCCTGGGCAAAGTTAATCAATGCCTTTAAGGTTAGTTGAAAAACAGGGTAAATGTTTCTTATCTCTCTCTCTCTCTCTCTTTCTTTTCATCTTTCACGCTTCTCCTAAAAGTTGATTTACTTTAGAAAAATATCTCTTTTATGGGTGTTAAAAAAAAAAACCTCTAGCTTTCTGTGAGGTTTACGGAGCTTACTGTAATTGCTTTTAGACAGAAAAATCAGCCCTTTGTATCAGTGGTTGTTCCACTGGTTCCACTGACTGCCTGAAACATCATTTTTGTGTTAAAGGGGAAGTCCACCCTGATAGAAACTTGGTTTAAAAGAAGCATAAAATATAAAGAAATGAATCAATGAAAGTTTGAGCAAAATCCAGTAAAAAAGACAGTTGTGAATTTTTGAAGTTTTAATCATTCTAAAACAAATTGGCAACTTTATGATGTATCTTGCGATCTCCTCTCCCATTTGACCTGTACTGAAAAAATCATAAATTTTTCTAAAGAAAATATTTTATCATACATGCACCCTAGATAATCATTTCACCTATGCTTTTACACAATACCTGTATAATACAAATCTGTTGCCTTATCAGAAATAAAGAAAATGAAAATTTATGAATTTTTTTGTACGGAGCAAATGGGAGAGAAGCTCGCAAGATATGTCACGGAGTTGCCAATTTGTGTTTGATTGATTTACAACTTCAGAATTCATGAATTATTTCTTATCGGATTTTGTTCAAACTTTAATTGATTTGTTTCTTTAATTTTTCTGCTTCTTTTAAAATTAACTGTATATCAGAAATCCCAATACCAGACTGTTATTTCTGTCTAAATCACTTTTTACTCAAGTTCAGTAAGTTAAATTAGGTTGGATGTCAAAGTTGACTTTTTTTTTGTTGTAGATAAATCGTGTATATGCATTTAACGTAATAAGTTTTTCCTTTACAATTACAGGTCATGGGTTAATAGAGGAAGGTGCCCAGTACATCCATGGATGTGAGGGCAATCCTGTGTACAAACGTGCCAGGGCCCACAAGCTCAAGCTTAATGACTGTGACCGGCCGGATTGCACTTTCACTGTCAACCAACGCAATGGCAAACGAGTCCCTGACAGCCTGTATGCCGAGGTGGGTGAGGTGTACGATACAGTCCTCCTTAAGACGCAGAGCGGGGTGTGCAAGGAGGAACGCAAGGGTGCGGCGACAAGTCCGTGGGTGCCTTCATGAAGCGTCACTTCAAGAAGTACTTTGCCCGATCGTCCGGGAGTCCCAAGGAGAAGGCAATCAAGGCCAACGTCCTCAGGCTGCTGGTGATCAACGAATGCTGCTACAGCGCCTGCAACCACCTCAACGATCTCATGCTGCAGGACTTTGGCGAGTACCGGGAGATCTTGGGTAATGTCACGTTCGCTGATGGCTACAACCAGTTTGTGGAGACGTTTCTGGAGAACATCCCTGTGGAGAATTTGCTCTACAACAAACCTGTACAACAAGTTGCCTGTAATCATGGCAAAGAAGGTGAGACCAATAAAATGTGTAGACTACCGAATTTTCTACCTGTCTGAATGCCATGTTCTAGATAAGTACATGTAAGGTGAATCCATTAGAAATACATGATGATAATAAAAAGTTGTCTTGAATAGGTTGAATTATAGGCCCACAATACATTGTTCTTTTTTTATGCCATGCTAAGTACATGTTGTATAGTTAGGATGCATAATTTAGATACAGTGACCGGAATATTTATGGTATACATGCAGGGTTCTTGCTAATTTTTCTGGTAGCAGGTAATTTATCATTCACAGGGCGGTTACTCCAAAAAGCAACAGAGGTCTGGGGGCAGTGAAGCCCCCAGCGGGGCCCAGGGGCAGCGCCCCTAGCTTTTGCAAGAATTGATAATGTAAAATCGTCCATTCTTCCAATCTTCCAGACCCTACATGTACAAGGAAATTACTTCTTTTAAATGAAGAACAAGGCAACACTAAACAGGTTTAAAATGCCAGCTCAGATGACATTGGTGTTATTTTATTTAAAATCCATGTTGTTCAGAAAGTGAATGCATGATTTTTTTTATATCTGCAGCTATTCTTGATATCCTACAGTCATATGATTTGCACAAGTGAATGAACACAATGAACTCTCATGATTATGATCAAATTTACCACACTGCAGCGTTACAAAAAGGCTAGGATTACCGTAAATAACGTATAAACCGCTGTCGTTAAATTAAACGCACCCCCAACTTTCGACCCCCTGAGCAAAAAAATAAATAAAAAAATTATGATAAATTCAAGTCATGTTCTTATCAAAACGGCAAAATCTAGAGGCAAAAGCATAAAGAAATGATTTAGAAAAGTGTAAAACAAAATTGTACTTTAATTGGGTTGTTTCCTGTTTTTTAACTCATTTTCAAAGTCGGGGAACTCTTCGAATCTGAGTCGTTGACCAAAATAAGGCTTGCTCCAAAGACGTGACAAGCCCTTATCAAAGTACAGATACGGTACAGATTCGTGATCGTATCTTAATCACTATCAAAGTGAAAGAAAACATCACAAAACACACATTAACAATACAGATAAAGGCAAACTGATACCTTGCTTAAGAAAATATTTCTAGATAAATCCAAGAACTATCACAGAAGTTTCATGTTTGAAGAGCTATGGCGCAAGGTTTTTCAACAAAATAATCGATCCCAAAACATTTGAAGTTTCCCTCATTTCATACCCATGCAGAGGTAGGTTTGCTCCCCTGCTCCAGCGGCCCAGCAAGTTTGCAAGTTCTGCTAAAATGAGAGAAACGTCTTTGCACATAGCTATTGCATAAATTAATTTGCATATTAGCTCAACCAATGGGCATTGGTTGAGCTAGTATGCAAATTAATTTATGCAGAAGCCATGTGCAGAGACTATTCTCTCATTTTAGCAGAATGTGCAAACTCTCTGGGCCGCTGGAGCAGGGGGAGCGAACCTATGGAGCGAACCTACCTCTGCATGGGTATGAAATGGGGGAAACTTCATACGTTTTGGGATCAATTATTTTGTTGAAAAACCTTGCGCCATAATCTCTTCAAACATGAAACTTCTGTGATAGTTCTTGGATTTAGCTAGGAATATTTTCTAAAGCAAGGTATCAGTTTGCCTTTATCTGTATTGTTATTGTGT
Organism: Heliocidaris tuberculata; assembly: GCA_025618425.1. Lineage (NCBI taxonomy): Eukaryota > Metazoa > Echinodermata > Echinoidea > Camarodonta > Echinometridae > Heliocidaris > Heliocidaris tuberculata. Next base: position 19,848,320 of record CM046847.1, read on the forward strand.
GTTTTGTGATGTTTTCTTTCATTTTGATGGTGATTAATAATACGATCACAAATCTTTACTTTGACAAGCGTTACGTCTCGAAGCCTTGCTTGGTCCAGTGATAACTCCTTGCTTGGTCAATGGACTTGAATTTTGGGTAGCCCTCATTGAGAGTAAAGCTGCCACCGTGGTTTAATTGTGCCGGTTTGTGTCACGGCATGAACCTGTTTGTGGGTTGTATGTATACGCAAGTTAGGCTTTTGATTTTAACATCAAAATTAATTTGTAAAAATATGTCGTAGCATTTAGACTTACAAAACAGTAAATGAATTCTCTTTGATCATATAAACAGGACCTTAGCCCCCTAAGATTATTGTCAGTTTTGGTGATATATGACTCGTCATTTGTTTTGGGCTTTTTTAAGCCAGCATCGTGTATTACCCGCAACCCCGACTTATGCTTATTCCGCACGGCGCGCTAGCGCGCTAGCCCTCGTCGAGTCAGTTTAGTTTTGTTTCTTCTTGCTTTCTCGATCTCTCGCTCATTGGCTGTGTTTAGAGCTGTTTCTTCCAGTTTCTTTAACGACCGCTTTCACAACACCGCTGTGAAGCTTGTGTAAAGTGAAATTTGAGATAGCGACTTGTTGAATTGAATCGAGACTGATTTTATATAATATATATTTTTTTTTTTTTTTTTTTTTTGTGAGGCCACAGCCGGTTACGATCGGCGTTACAGCCGGAAAAAATAGCCGGTTACCGGCTATTAACAAGAACCCTGCAGTATTTAAAAGTTTGCAATATAGCCAATACAAGTACACTTTGTTAGATTGTAAATAAAGTTACCTTGCTGGCTAAGTTTGGATTAGTATCTTACACACTGCATGCAGGTATTACTGTGTGTACATATCTAGATACAATTAACAAAATGATATGAAGTATTTGGTTGAGGAGATAAAAAATATGATTTATAAAGGAGAGAGAGAGGTGTTCAGGAAAAAAATACAGTGGTTTGTTTACATTTATTGCTATCTCTTTATATTTTTTATGTACATGAACATGTATGAAAGAAAGCAGAAATATACAGAATGGTGAAAGATTGAATGAAATCGGACTAGCAATAAGAAAGTTATGAAATTTTTGAAAGTTTTAATCACTACAATGTACCGGTACATTGTACATGTACACAGGTGGCAATTTCATATTAGCTAAATCGGTAATGTCGTGCTGTGATGTAGTGGTGGACAACTCTCATTTTTGTTCCAACACTCAAAATGACTACAATGCTGGTATTAATTTTTCAAAATTGCTTGGTAGGTTCTTTTTTTCTTTTTTAAAGGCCAAGTCCACACTAATATCAAGTTGATTTGAATAAATAGAGTAAAAATAAACAAGCATAACAGTGAAAATTTCACTGAAATCGGATGTAAAATAAGAAAGTTACGGCATTTTGAAGTTTTGCATTATTTCATGAAACAGTGATATGCATCACATGGGCGGTATGCAAATGAGTGAACCGATGATGTCACACACTCACTTTTCCTTATACATGTAAATGTATTTTATTATATGAAATTTCAAATATTTCAATTTTTATGGATGTGAAAATAAAGAATCTCTCCCTTGCATCAAAATAAGTTACAATAATGATGATTTTACATGTTCCATATGGGGTCAAACCATGTTTTACATTATTGAAGCAAAAAATTGAAATATATGATATTTCATATAATAAAATACATAAGGAAAAGTGAGTGTGTGACATCATTGGTTCACTCATTTGCATACCGCCCATGTCATGCATATCACTGTTTCAAGAAATAATGCAAAACTTCAAAATGCTGTTACTTTCTTATTTTACATCCGATTTCAATAAAATTTTCACTGTTATGCTTGTTTAATTTTAATCTATTTATTGAAATCGACTTGATATTAGTGTGGACTTGGCCTTTAAAGGACCAATAACATTATGCTATCCATGTATATTTTGAGTACTTCCCCAAGGGAAAAAGTGCTTATGAGGAATTTGAAAATACATACAGTTGCTACTGTAAGGAAATCTAAGTTTTGCTTTAGCAGATAAAAAAAAAAAGGTTTTGTTAACAAAAAAGGGTCCATGATCCATTAGTGTAACCTACAAACAATGAATGTTTATCAGCCCACTTCTGAAACATTTTGGGCCATTATTTTTGTTCATGCCTGCATGTCAACCAGTTTGATTAATCCAGTTTCACCCAGAAATGTGTCACCATCACATCTATTGTATTCAGCAAAAGTAAACATACCTAAACATTATTTTTTGTCTGTTTACATGTAAATAAAATCTACCCAAGGTTTTTTTTTTTCTTACATGATTTGTTTTACATTGTATTTGTTTTATAAACTTCAGCAGATTTCAATGTCTTGCTTCAATAGAATCAAAACTAATTTGAATACCCTTTCCTTAAAAGTACATGCAAAATCCTTTTGGTTAGACATTCTTTTTCTTATTTCAGTGTGCTCAGATATCAATTCTAGGTTTGCAACTTTAAGGCTAGGAATCACCTGTTAGTTTAGACCTTAATTTAAAAAATCATGTCTGCCGACTTTTTGGTTGTTTTTACGGTGGAGGGTCACATGTGAGCACAGTTCATCAAATTTCTGCTTACATGTGTATATTGTGCAAGAAAAAGGTTTGAAATAATTGAATAAATGCTCATATGATTTCACTTTTGAAGCAGTGTAAATTTTTGTTGCTGTTGTTGCTCACAAAAGTTTGTTTTTTTCGATATAGTGAAAATTCCTCTCAGTAATTTCTATGTACAAATGTATTTTATTGCATTTTCAGCAGATTGCCTTTTGAGAACTTTCTAGAGTTCTGTCAATTTTTCTCAGCTCCTGTGTATCATTTTTAATTGGCATTTTGAAGATTTGTAACAATATAATTATTCAACTGTACTTTTAGCCAGGATTTGGCAAGGTTGAAACAAAGTGCAAATTGGTTCTTTCAGTTTTCAAGAACTGAAATCAAAGAAATCAAAACTAGATTGTACATGTATATGTTGAAGGCTTATATAGTTTACATTTAGCCAGATGAGTTGACCTCTTATCAGAGGTTGTATAACCTGAACAGAGGTTGTATAACCTGAACAGAGGTTGTTTTGTATTTATCTTGCAATTTTAGGGTTAACACAGCTTGTCATTCCAGTTCTGTGATAACTCCTCGGTCATTCATTCACAAACATCATTGTGTTATGATAAATAAAGGTCAACAAACTTTTATATCTTAGAGCCACAAAGGTCACCGAACTATGAAAGATTGCCTAATTTTACACACATCTGTACTTGTTTTTAAAATGAAGAAATTCATCACAAACAGAAAAAAAATGTAGGAAAGCTTTTTATTTTTGTTTGACTGACTTCCATGCGAATACATATTCATGTAGACTAAGATTAAATCAAACTTTAGAGTAATGATTCATGACTCAATGGTTTTTATTCCCTAACATTATGTGAAGGGTACATGTACAGTACATGTGTGTGCACTTATTGTACCAGCTTATTTTTAAAGTAATTCAGAATCACATGAACTTTCTTCTACTAGGCATTAAAGCAACATGTTACTTGAATACATGTACACAAACACACCCGTGTTATTCCCATTGCTGTTCTAGTAGTTATAAAAATTTTTTAAAGAGCTTTTTAATTTTAACGATCTGCTGTTTACTTTACCACAAGCAATTATCGGTAAGACTTCACTGTTCAAAGGATGTAATCATAGCACTTATCTTTTTTGTGTCATTGAAATAGAAAATTGAAAAGAGAGAAAAAAAAGACTGTGTTTTTAAAAATTTATTTTATGTTATTTAATATATCAATTAAAAATACACAAAGTACATGCATGAGTACTACAAATATAAGAAAAAGTAAGTATCAAACAGGAAATAGGTGAGATACATGTATGCTTTAGACACAGAGCAATTGAAGGTACATGTAAGCCAACATGTAGACAACCCCCCCCCCCACTTCCAAAAAGTTTGCTCTTTATGGTTATTGTCATTACACAAAATTCATGTCTTGTATTATTTCAGATAATTCTAAAGGAAAGCCTATCGCCATAACCTGCCAAGATGGAGATGAGTTTGAGGCAGACTACGTGATCGTCACAACCTCGCTGGGATACCTCAAGGAGTATGCCGCCACCATGTTCTACCCCTCGCTTCCAACCTCCAAGCTGGACCTCATCTCTCGGATGGGGTTCGGTACGGCCGGGAAGATCTTTCTGGAGTACGAGACACCCTTCTGGGCGGAGAACTGGGGTGGGATCTACCTGGCGTGGGACGCGAAGCCCAGCGACTTCATGGCGGATGATTTTAAAGAGGTGAAGATAAAATGGTACAAATTCTTATCGAGATTTGTGGTCTGATTCAGGCATTGTGCTCTATAGACTATTGTACAAAGGGTCCAATTCTTTTATTTGACTGTCTTTAGCACTGCTAGAGTGAAGTAAAAAAACAGAGATCCACATGCCCATACTCAGACTCTAATTGTAAAATTCCACCTTTTTTTTTTAGGGGGAGGAGGCTCTGCAACATCTGAAAAGCTATTTATCATAATCTCATGCAGATTACCAATCACTGATCTATCTAGTGTCTAATTGATATTAGTCAAGCTGTTCCTTTGATAAGATTTACTGACAAATGTTTGTAGTTCAGGAATTTTGAATAGTTTCTAAAAGTTCTGTGAACCAACACCTTTTGTTTCTTTGGACATGCAGGAAGAGTGGTACAAACATTTCTACAGTATTCAAAGCATCCAGAATAACCCCAAACTCTTGAAGATATGGATGTTTGGTCGATCAGCTGAACACATTGAGTCTCTGGATGATGGCATCATAGCAAAGACACTGACTGGTAAAGAATTTGTTTTTCTTCAAAGTTTGAATTATTCTGTCATTCTTACAATATAGGCTAATTTCCCCTTTGTAATAACAAGTCCTAGGTTACTATAACTAAGGTTTAAACCTTAAAATAATTGTTTCTGCTTGGAAGTCATATATCAGTAATTCCAAACGATATGGATATAGGACTTGAGTCTAAAATGATTCAGATTAGCATTTAATGTCTTAATATGGCTTATCATTCATGTTTGTGCTCTGATCAGTTTTAAAACTCATTAAATTGATACGTGCTTACCAGGTTTCAGACAATTACATAGTCTTAAAAAGATTTTTGACAAGTTAAAAAGATTTTTGACAAGTTAAAAAGATTTTTGACAAGTAAAAAAAAAACCCCACTGCAATATACTGGAAGAATCCTTTCTTGAAATTAAAGGGGTTAGGGGATCTTTACTTGTTTGCTCTCTTTTAAGAATTTGATGAAAAGGGTTTTGATTTCACATCATTTCTGAAATGACTTGTGGGTATCCTTTCTACAGAGGTTTTACGGGAGTACCTGAAGAACCCTACCATACCGGTTCCAGACAGAGTCCATAAGACTCAGTGGCACAGCAACCCTTACGTCAGGGGGTCCTACTCCTATGTTGCGGCGGGGTCCTGTGGTGCTGATATTGACGCCTTGGCTGAACCTGTGTGTATTCCTGGGGAGAATGGCCTGGACCAACCCGCTGTAAGTTAAACAAGTGATTTGATTGCAGTAACAAAGAAAAGTCATGATTTATTCAATTAGTCATACCTATTCAGAAATAGATTTGCTACATGTAAGTTGTTTGTTTAGTGGCCATGACATCGATAAAGACCACATTTCATATTTCATATTCTAATAAACCTGTACATTACTCTGTTCTTATGGTAAGCCCACCTGCACCTTGAGACAACTTTACTTCTTCCCCTTTAGTGGGCATACCCAGGATTTTTTAAAAGGTGATGTTCAAGATTATTCTTCATTTTCTCACAAGCAAAGAAGAATAGTTCATCAGCATTATGGGCTGTCTTTTTACTCCAAAATTCTCTGACAAGCAAAAAAAAAAGAAAAAGAAAAGAAAGGTTATCAACATTTTGGGGTTTAGAAAAAGCTTTTGTTTCATTTATAAACACCAAAAACACTGCTAAAAGGGGGTGTTTGAACACCTAAAACATCCAAGACACCCCCCCCCCCTCCCCAGTATGCCTATATTCCACTTGATCAATCTTGTGGTTTAACAGTACTAGGCATGACTCATTCATAGTTCTTGTAACAATTTTCTTTTGGAAGTGGGGGGGGGGGGGGGGGGTATTAATCTTACACCTCACTTTACCCAAGGCTCGACACTACTAGGGGTCTGGTACACACAAATTCCCACCGTTTCACTTCGGACCCCCAAATTTTCTGAATGTTGATCTGTTCACTACTGAAATTTCTCATTCCCACAAGCTTAAAGATAAATTTGAATTCTGGTCAAGAGATTGAATTGTGAAAGAAACTGTCTCAAAGCAATTGGGAAAGGTTGATTATATAGCAAATAAGAATTGGTGTATGCTGTAAGGTTTTGGAATCACCAAAATGATAACAAATTGACTCAATCCTGATGAGAGTCGCATGCACTGCACACAGAAATTTGTATATATGGGACTACACACAAATGTTCTGCCTGAACATTTCAGCTGTTTCTTGTCATATTTTGAATGTGAGAGCATTTGAAGAGAAATCCTTTTCAGGGGACATATCTACTATGATCATCTTCCAGACTATCATAAAAAGAATGAGAAAGCTCACAAATTATTTTTTACCTTTCTCAGAACTCAAGCTTTCTTGTAATACAGGGCCCACCTGGTTTCAGTAGGTAATGGGTTAACTGGAGTCGCAGATTTCCAAAATGTCACTCCTAACCCCTAGAGATAGAAAAAAAGGTTAGTGTAAAGCCCTAATTAACCTTTGCTTTTCAGGCATGTATACATTGCTGGGTACAAGGAAGGCTTTATTCTGACAAGCTTTTTACATGTTTGGAGAAAGGATTTTGAATGTTATTACCATATTGTATGGAAACACTCTTCGTTTGACTAGTCTGTTGAAATAGACTACTTTTGGAGATTGTAGTTTTTCATGAAGAGACTCTTTCTCAAGTAGAAATAAGTACATGTACATGTAACTTTGTTCATCTTGTAGAATATTGACAAGTTTCAGAAAGGTTTTACACAGTTATAACTTTACTTATGTATTGATTGCAAAATACAAAAAGAAAAGGAAGGTTTATACCAAGCAGGTGACGTAAAGTAAATTTTGCCTCTTATTTGGTTATCGCTGTCACTGTTAGCATTGCATTATCTGTTTGCTATTTTGTCCGTAAAAGTTTGAAAGATGACAAATGGATATTCTAGCTGGAAAGTTCATTTTAGCTTTTAACATGCACATATGTCTAAAATGTCTTCAGATTAAATTACTGTTGGTATTCATTTCCATTCTGTTGTCACCTCATCATTGTAATGTTCTCACATCAGGCCTAAATGTAAACATATGTTAATGAGATTGATGGTAATTTAATCTGTACATCCAAATGGTAAAATAGTTGAAATATATTGGAAATCCAGTGGACAAACAGCTGTTGTATATAAAGATGACGCATGACAGGTCAAGTTAATGGTATCAATTTGTAGTCTTTATTGAATTGTGTGACTGGCTGCAGCAGCAAAAATATTGTGTGTTGAGAGCCAGAAGGGCATTAACTTTGTGTAAAAGTATATGAGTTAACATCCCTCTAGCACTCAACAGATGATATTAAGTGATTTTGAAGGCACTAGTGCCTTTCCCAATTACAGACATTACATGTATATGTACCTTGCTCCTTTTCTCCCAAAGCCCAAATATACATGTACATCACAGCTTGTGAAAGTGCTTTTCAGGCATGCATGTGCTTCTCGCTGAAGCTCCCATACCCAAATTCAACCACTTCTTGGTCAAAAATGCCCTGAATTTTGTTGTCTGATAATCATCACATTATGTAAGTTATGTAGAGTGTATGATTATTTATTTGTTTTGCACATTTTTCAAACCACAGCTCTTTTAAGTTTCAATATTCGTATAAGTTGTTGCATGACCAGAAAATGAAATACCCTGGTAGGAATTAATAATCTTGAAGTATTGACATATAAAATTTATTAAGTCTCTATAATAAAATCTATATGTTGAGTCACTTATGAATTGCTTGCGATTGATTTTTCAACAAATTTTATTTAAGTTTTGATAATACTTGTGAATTTACGGACCAGCTGTGGGTCATCATTTCTACATTTAAATGAACTAGGGTTATACATACAGTCCTATGTTAACATACATGTACATTGTGGATTTACAACTAACCCCAGTCATACATTTTAGAATGATATGCTACAATTATCATCAGTTCTTTGATTTCAGTAAAGGGGTCATTTTGAACAAGCCTTTTTGTGATCTTTTGTTACTCTACCAATAATTATGTTAAAGGTTTTGTAATGTTTGATTGTTTTTTTTAAAGTGGAAAATGAATGTTTTAATTTGATAATCAGTATCATTTTTTGATACACTGCAGATTAAATAATTTTGAAATTGGGTCACTGTCCTCTTCTCCCCCCCCCCCCCCCCCCCCATCTGCCACTCGTTACCAATGTCTCCAAGTTTGTAATTGACCGGGTGAATGCATCAATTTCTCTTCCTCCAAATGCAGATCTGCTTTGCTGGGGAGGCTACCCATCGTACCTTCTATTCCACTACCCATGGTGCAATGCTGTCGGGTCAACGCGAGGCTGAACGCATCATCAAGGATGTTGAGCTACGTGCCACACCTAAGCCAACGATCTCTGAGGATGACGGGAGGATACAAACAGGAGCTTCCATAAATGCTGAGGACATGATGGAAAATCTGACACTGTAAATTGTACAACTTTCTTCTTTTGAAAAGTACGTAATGATCTTGATTGTTCGTCTGTTTGGAGTTAGAAGAGCATTAACTCTGTACAAAAGATGTGAGTTAGTGCCCTTTGGCTCCAAACAGACAAATTGTTTCTTAGAGGGGATCTACAGTAACAATACCCTCTGTTTCTTACAATCTGTATTCTGGCCCAGTGTTGCATGCCCACATAATGTAGTAAAGATGTTGTCTTCCTGCTCATTTTTTAATGTTATCAAATGATTTCATTTTGTTACATTATTGGAAGCCAACATGGGAACAGTGATATTTTTCCTTCCACGCTTCTTTCTGCAATTCTTCAAATTGTGATCGTCCATATTACATGTATATAAAGCCAGATAATCATGCCAATAGTATTGTAAGCTGTGTCTTTATAACAATAGTCCCATTAATCAAGGGCTGCATGTTGGTTTGTCAAACTTTCCAGGTATACATTATGATTATGTTTGTGGTATTTAATAAATCGCTGAAAAATTTTCACCTTCACCAAAGATCATATGATATATGCAGATCAGTTGGAATCAGCAGTGAAGTATATCATACCCAAATATATATGAGATAAGAATGAAGTCATCATATACATGTATTTTTGTCTCCAATTATTTTTTGATTAGTAGTTTTCCTTTATAGGAGCCCAAGAAGTTTTTTTTTGTGAAGTCTTTGTTTAATATAAGTTATCCTTTGGTGAATTTTGTGTGATATTTTAATTGTTTATCTGTGTGCCTTGCTTTATACAGTGCACTATTTGACTTTCTACATGAACATTCCATTTTAAGACGCATCTTTAAACCTTTGAGATTTCTACATGTATGTAGAAGTTTCCTGTTGCGATAGTTTCCAGTTCTAAAGTACCATATTGTTTGTGTTATGGGAAAAATATAAGTGCTGCTCCTGACGATGACCAATTATTGACACTTTGTATCCTAAAGAGTATGTTGTAGCTATTTGTAGGTAACATCTGATAACAGCTACATATGTTATGAATGAATTCTTCAGCGCTTTTCTTTCTTTGAAGTTAGCGGCCTAGTTTTATGTTTGAGAGTCTATTTTTATTTTGTGTTGATAACCCGTAATAAATATTTAAGTTGAAAATGTGCCAAAGAGACTGGGGTCAATCTAGATAGTGGTAGAGATCTGTAGGTCTGTTTCACTTATCATAACTGATGACAATAAACGTTTGGTTTGCATGGTGCTGATTAGACTAGACTCTCTCTTCCAAATTGGAAAGCAACCAAGATAAAGTGGTAAGTTCGAAAGGACGTACTTATCATAATGGCCTGCGGTAAAAATTGCAGTTGTGAGTGCTGCGTACATGTATCTACTAGACCATTTGGTTGAATGGTTTTTGTTCTGATAACAGTGCGACCAATGGCTACTGTAGTGTTATCAAGATCTGATCACAGCCATTGTGTGCAGCCAGGTGACCAATTCTTGTAATTGATATCAGGGTCCTGTTTCATAAAACTTGTTATCAATAACAAGTTGCAATAACTGTTATAAGTTACTAAAATCCTTGCATCTGATTGAGAGAAAATTTGTCATAGAAATGTGGCAGTTGTTACTGATAACAAGTTTTATGAAACAGGGCCCTGGTCTTTATAACTATAACCTTTTACACCACAGAAAAATCATACTCTAAAATCACACAGACCCAATGTCTTACATACATGTAGATGCACCCCCTCCCTTACTGAAGAAAAAAAATATATAAAAGAAGTTTTTATGGCTAAAAATTGTTATATTCTGGGGGAAAACTGAGCTGGCCCCTTAAGGGCCTTTGGAGGGCCAGATTCCTGAAATCACATTTTCAAATTTTAGGTTTTTTTGGTTGTTTTTTGGCTTCACACCCCCCCCCCCCCTCCCCCCGATCACTCTAAGATAGTCTACATGTAGGGAGGGCTGGCAGGATTCCTGATATCATTTATCCCCCCCCCCCTTTTTTTTTGACAGCCCCCTGGACCCACCCCTGTGAAATAGTACATTGAACAGAATTTTTTTTCAATGACAATGCCAGTGATTATATTGACAGTAATATGTCTATGCCTGTGTTTTAATGGTGGATAATTTTTGTCACAACGAACACCTTGATTAAAGTGTGTTACAGTTCTCTTCATCTGAGGCAAAATCGATGGAAATAATTGTGCCTCATCATCATGTAACATCACATGATTATTTTCCCTGCACAGGTACTTTTGTGTACAATAGCAGGAAGGATGTGGTGTGATGTTAGTTCAAGAATACATTTAGGAATTGAAATAATTCTCTTTTGTCCTTGGCTCTGCTGCCGGATATACTTGCAATTGTTTTTATTGGCTTATCTATTAAATGGGTGTCACTTGATGGTGTAAGGTGGAGAGGTGGTTTTGGGTTTTATTTTGTTTTGTTTTTTGTTTTTTAAACTTATGGAGATGGTTTCACTGAGTCTGAGGTAAACAGACTATCTCACTGAATACTGAAAAAGCAAAGAGAAGTTAAATTGGATAGTCTACACACAGCAAACCCTTGGATTTTATTTTCAGTGATATAGGATGGCAATATATTAATCCTCATAAAACCTTGCAAAAGCTGAGGTCGGATAATGTATGGCTACAGATGTCAAGTTAGCATGTAGTCTACATATAAGTGAATGGAAAGATGCCCATACAGTATGTACTAATTGTTGAATAAATGAGGTCAGGCAAGGCCGAATTGTTAACATCATATACCTCTTCAAGCATTAGCTTTAATTTTAAATCAGTTAACCCTTTTGAGACAATTGACCACATTTTGTGGTTTGGCTCAATAACTTTTGATTCAGAGCTCTAAAAAATATACCTGATGCATGAGTAGAAAGAGCAAAAATTTCTGCACACACTATGTCCATTTTTGTTGCATGACCATATTGCGTTTGATGCCAGGAATTTCAAAAAGGAGAATAAGCTTCATAATCCTTAAATTGGCAACACATTGAGAGGTTCAAAATCACTATTTTTTATCAAAATTGGCAATTTTTAAAACTTTTCGACTAAGTTTCTAATGATGTATATTGTTTTCAAAGACATTGCATTTTGTTAGAACCATGTAGCACTAAAAGAAAAATATTATTGTTGCCAATTTGAAGAACAAAATGTGATCAATTTAGCCCTTAAATAATTCTTGTCCTGAATGGGTTAATATTGATTTCCATATGCTGCATTTTTATAGTTTAACGGAAGAGTCAATATTTGGCCAATGATCATATCCTTGTTGATATTACAATATACCTCTGTCATATAGATGTTATCCAGTCCAAGTTTTTTTATTTCTTAAGTGGTATTCTATACCGTGCAATCAGGCTGACAGCCACAGAATTTCCATGAATTCCCCATTTCTTATTATGTGCATGCAGTATACTTACATGTATGGTTGCATGTTTACATGAGTCTATATATCTGTATTATTACAATGTGACTTTATTGCTATTTCAATCTTTAGAAATTGAATTTCTTGCCTTCTGAAAGATAAATGTAATCCTTCCCTTTGTTTGTTTGATTGTTAAGCTTTAATCACCGATTTCACAGATAAGACAGTATTATAATGCAGCTGTAAAGCTGTCTGTATGATTATTAAATTATTACTATATTGCATGTGTGAATGTGAAAAATCCCTGTTTTGTTTATGACAGATTTTTTTTCCACTAGCATCTGCATTCTTCTTTTTTTTTCAAAGGCTGTATGTAAATTATATATTGCTCTGCATGTGCTGCTTTTCTTTTACTGTATGATAGTTATTACATGTAGTATACTTTACATATTACATGTATTTATATTCTATTTTATGTTCTTTTTCTTCTCATGTACCATCAATTTCTGCTTCTTCTCAGCCATTACATGTATATATATATTCCCAAAGAATATATGTATCACTCTATATTGCGATGTTCAGACTAGATAAAAATTGTGGAATAATTCAGATGGGAAGCAATGGTTTATAGAGAGCATTGAGTGGAAGTATTTTATTGTTTACCAACAATTTCAAGGAAAAGGAGTTGAATTAATATAGATATTTTTGATGTTTGAGTAATGTGAAGTTAGGTTATAAATTTATAATCAAAATTATGTTTATAACATGTACATATAAAGTATTAGTGTGTAAAGTATATGAATGTACAAGATACAAATTAAATAGCTTATCTAAGCACAAATGATATGACTAAGTATATTTAAAATTCAGTTGCATGAAGAAAATATTTAGCTATTTATGTAGACAATTAATGGTACATGTATAAAGCCTTAGGACATTGTACATTACATTGAAATTTACAGAAATTTAACAATAAATTAATACTTGAAAAAAATATAATATATAAACATTTGTGAAAAATTGTGAAGTATGTTATGAATCAAAAGGTGATATGTTTTATCATCCTTTTTAAAATCCAGTCAAAATTCCATTGCCTCTGCATTTAATAATAATAATAATAATAATAATAATATTTATCATTATCATAATAACAGGGCTGTCTCATGCCACCACGCTCATTCTCCTGCTATCCCACACTCTCCTGCCAAGCATGTAAATCTCCCACTTTATAAAAAAAAAAACTCCCGCCAAACATGTGAAATGGAAATCTCCTGCACCAAAATATGTAAATAGCGAAAACGAACTGTCGTTTAAGTACGAGAAGATGAGAAAGTGGCTTCTCCCCCCCCCCCCCCGAGTGACTTTTGGAGGGCAAGTGAGAGAAACACAACGAATCTCCCTCCAAGCAGTTCCCCAAAGTTGGCAGCCCTGTAATAATGATTATAATAATAATAATGATAATAATAATGCTAATGCTAATGCTGATAATAATAATGATGATGAAAAAAATAATAATAATAATAATAATAAAGATAATAAATAATAATAATAATAATAATAATAATAATAATGATAATAATGGTGGCTTCTTGTATAGTGATCATGCTCTAAATGCTCCTGGTGCTCCAATATTACTATATCAAAGTAGAATCTGTTTACTCTGTGTTTTGTTTTGTGGCTTATTTACAAACCTATATTTATACACATAGCTGACATGTATAAGTTCAAGTATGTTTATTGTACATGTATTATCATGGTAGATTTATTATTATGCACAAATATGTAGTGTTATTTTACCAATTAAAAAAAAAAAAGAATTGTAGAAGTGTTGTTATATTTGACTTGTGCCAACTTACAAGCTTACATCTACAGTGTACATGTATATACATGTATTTCCAAAATACTTCCATCAAAATAAGTATCCTATGTTATTTAGACATGGCTTATGCAAACACAAAAATACAAATACAGAGTTTCATTACAGAGATTTTTTAAAAAGATATATTACCCTACCTTTAGTTTACATTCTGATGTCCTTTTATGACCCAATTGTGATACCTATATATAAGGCAAGCACAAAATTGTGACATCCAAAGAGAACAGGATGAGGTGCAGATCTAGGATTTTGTAAAAGTGGGGGCACAAATCTCATGCAAAAAAAAAGTTAATAACACATTTCGAGGTCTCTTTTTTCCTTTAAAATTCTCTGACAAGCCCCCCCCCCCCCCGCCAAAAAAAAAGGAGACAAAAAGTCATTAGGTTTAAAAAGGGGTCTCAATATACAACTTGGTTTCCAAAGGGGGCACGGGCTGGAGGTCCCCCCCCCCCTTAAATCTGCCACTGAGCAGGACATTTATGAAAATCAATGAAACATCAGTCTCGGGTTCAGTAAGGTACTTACGTCTTGATAAAGGACCACATCATCATTTTTTTACAAACTACAGTAAACCAAAAGGCAAGCATGTTTCTGTATGCTGTGTTACAACCAGGGAGGTGGAAGAGAGACCACCTCCCTGTTACAACCAAAGCAATTATTTAGATCTTCTTTAATAAGTTCACAAAATGTTGACCCATTCCAAATTTAGATTGCTTTATGAAGTATAAAGTGTGATTTAGAAAGTACTATATATGCGATCGTCTACAAAAATATTTTAAGATAATGTAGCGGAAATGTAATGAAAATAATACTATATGATCTGTTTAGAGCCTGAAGGGTGTTAACTCATATACTTTGACACAGATTTAACCCCCTTCTGTCTCTTAATAGACAAATTATGTAGATGTGTACTGGCTGGGAATATGGACTTTGTTCAAGATGGCTTGCATGTCTAATGTGAATATTCCATTGTATCTGTCCAATCATCCATGAAATACCCAAAAGAACTTTATTACATGTATGTGAATAACATGTTTGTACATAAAATATTATCTCTGTTGCTCGCATTTAGACATTGACATAAAAAGCAGTATTGAATGTGCCCAAAGAAATAATTACAGTAAACACCAACATGTGTAGTGCTAGTGAATTTAATTGCTAATGGTCGGATCGAGGTTGTTTTTTTTTTTCTTCTTCATGGTATCAATTAATATTGGTATGTAATATAGATGAAAATGCTTTTATATTTGCTTTGTTGTGGTACATGTAGGTCTCGTGTAGTGGGATGTTAACCCTTTCGAGACAATTGACCACATTTTGTGGTTTGACTCCATAACTTTGAATTCAGAGCTCTAAAAAATATATAAGATGGAGGAACAGAAATAGCAAACATTTCTGCGCTTACTTTGTCCATTTTTGTTGCATGACCATATGATATTGCGTTTGATGCCAGGAATTTTAAAAACTAGAATAAGCTTCAAAATCCTTAAATTGGCAACACACTGGGAGGTTCAAAATCATTGTTTTTTTTATCAAAATTGGCATTTTTTTTCAACTTTTCTACAAAATTAAAAACCCTGTATATTGTTTTTAAAGATTACACCTTATTAGAACCATATAGAACTAAAAAGAAAACTATTATTATTGCCAATTTGAAGAGCAAAATGTGATCAATTTTGTCCTTAAATAATTCCTGTCCTGAAAGGGTTAATGCAGTTTAATGCACTACCAGGAGAATGAAAAACACCCTCTCTTTCCCTCTTTTTTAATTATTCAATTGAGGTAATTGGGTCGTCAATGGGCCTAATCATTTATTAGTAATGACGTTAGTGTGGGTTGATTAGGTAAAGAATAATTAAAAAGGTATTACTACGGATGTAGCCTTGTATAATTGATGTCGAATGTCTACCATACAGGCCATTATAGAACTTTGTTCAGTGTCATTAGTAAGAAAGCAGTTTCCAAATGTATTGAAATCTATGTATGTGGATGCTTCCTCTCTGTACCTATACAGTGTGTATCAAAAAGAGTATACAGAATCCTCCAGAATGATATTTTCACAATATTTGGATGATTTTTTTTCTTCCATATTGATTGATGAGGGTCTATTCCATTGAATGACACTGTATCAACAAGATTTTACGGTTTAGTGAGCACTGTCTTCTTTTGTAAAGTTCGTAATTAGGACTTGCGCAGAGAACGCCAAATTTGAAATTGGAGCAATTTCTGCTCGACACACTCTTTGATTAGTGTTCAAACTTTGCATTTTCTGCGCAAACCAATTTTGGGGAACTTTACAATAATAGCCATTGCTCACTCAAATTTGGCATTATTCACAGTGTCATATTGACGAGCCTACTAATCAATCAATACATACACTGTATAAGGAAAAATCATCCAGATATTGTAAAACTTTTATTTTGGAAATGTTTTCCCCAGCTGTGTACCTTTTCTTTTACATGCACTGTATAGATGACCTCTTTCATTCTCTGTTTCAAGTTTTTCAGTCTCACTACCGGTCGTTTGAATATACGTTGCATAATAATCAGACTTGGGTAAGCTTTCAGCTACGATGTAAGCTCCCGTTAAAACTTGTTATTTTATAAGAAATTACATGTTCAATAATAGTGTGAGCTACTGAAGTCATTACATTCGATTGGCAGTGAGGAAATTTGTTCTAGAATTTTGGTACTTGTTGGTGATCTCGCAAGTTTTAGTAAAATGGGGCCCATTTCGTTATTGACCGTTGTAGAAGTATGTGTATCTTTTTTTATTCATGTGTAAACTGGTCTATTACAAGTCTCAATGTTGTATGCCCTTTATATAAACATTTGAAGACAAATGTTTACACGGTATTTGCATTTTTGGAATCATTTCAAGGTCCTTTTACAAGGTAAAATAAAAAGCTCAAGCTCACTGCTTGAGGGATACTGCACGTACAAGAGAAGATGCCTGTGTCTTTTCATCTTTTGTGGTTCTGTGAAATATGAAGAGTATTTGAGGTATAATGTATGATTCATTATTGATTTTGTTAGCTGCAAAATAAATCAAATACAGAGAGCAAGATAACAAGAAAATCAAACACCATCTGTAATGTTTACCAACCTACAGAGTGCTGTTAACCCATTGCCAATGGGAGCTGATGGTGCCTGCATTAACCCTATGGGAATTTGAGAATTCAGTAGTAAACGGGTCAACTGCAATTCTCTCGACTTGTATGTCATGCCTTTGCTTAATAGAGTTATAAAACAACACAGAGCTAAATTTTTCATAAAAAACATCAAATAATTTTCCCATAGACCTTCCATGCAGTATAATATTGATTATTTTAAAGTTTATGAAAAGTTCAATCATTTTATGTTTCATTAGAAGATATTGAATAGAATTTTTAACTCTATTTTACATTTTAAAAAACCTCAAATAATTTTTCCCATAGACCTTCCAGTGTAATATCATTAATTATTTTAAGGGTTATGAAAAGTTTAATCATTTTATTTTCATTTGAAGATGTTGAATAGAATTTACAACTCAATGAGGTAACAATTAAGAACAGTCTTGGTCTCGGGGCTTTGATGACTTGGTCTCGTCATAGACCCCCAAGACCTATCAGTAAATGAATATAATTTTTAAAGTTTCCCTCCTCGTCTTGGCCTTTGGAACTCATATCTCAATTAGAACATTGCATTATAAGAGCTAGGCTGCTCCTCTGTATGTCCACTGTGATAGTGTCTGTTTGGAGCCGGAAGGGCGTTAACTCATATACTTTAAAGACAGAGTTAACGCCCTTCTAGCTCTGAACGGGAGATATAAGCCTGGGTCACATTAGTCTGATAATAACAATAATGAGATTTTTAATTAAAGGTACACCCTACTGTTATGGTGTGTACGTGCGAGTATGCTCATCTGTTAATAGTAGATCAGCTCTAGGGTGTACCTTTAATGAAAAATCTCATTAATCGTTATTGTTATCAGATAAATGCGACTCAGAATTTTGTACTTTAAAAGTACAGTTAACTCTGCATAAGTCGACCTTCCATAAGTCGAATAATCGCCTTAGTCGAAGCAATTTTTCAGAACAGAATGAGCAAAACGTGTTTTTTACCTCTTCTGAGTCGAATTTCGCCTAAGTCGAACAGATTTCTGTGGTCCCAAGAGATTCGACTTAGGCAGAGTTACCTGTATTTCTCTCCTCCTGCAAGCTTTTAAGACAAAATAGCCTCAAGCATGGAGGTAAGACCCAGTCTTGTGATCGCTAGAGCAATAGATGTCGGATCATCATACAGGACATATATGTATATTTCAGAGATTTCTCAGAGAATTTAAATCTTATTATGTTGTGACAGGTCCTTCACACATACCTCTACACACCACCATCTTCAATACTTTTCAATACTGCCACAACAAGTAAACACATGACACTTCATTAATATTCAGTTATAAGCAGGGAATAGTATTTATTCTTCAAATACTAATGCTAGCTGTTTGATTGTTCATTACTTCAGCAAACAAGCATGCAATCTTTTACAAGAATTCACATTTCTTCTTTTACATTTAGTTTCATTAATCCAGTAGTTAAGCCTATGAATACCTATGCAAAAGCAAATAATCTTATCTTGGCCAAAATGACTCTAGAATAATTTGCAATTTAATTCGGCGGCAAGAAGGCTGTCTAAATGCTTTTTCTGTTTCAGTTATGAAATTTTGGTTGGTACTTATGTAACAATAGCACGGCCTGGACTGCTCTCTATCCCTGGCCGTGTGTATGGTACGTAAGTGCGCGCTGCTCACAAATCAGCTTACAAATATTGGCCTGTATTCTCGAAAGGTGCCTAACTTTAAGCCCCCGCCTAAGTGTGTAGATTTAGGCCGCTGAATTATGGATAGCCAAATGTCACCAACTTTTAATCCTACAAAGTCAAATGGACTCCCTCTAGTTCTGGAACTAAATGCACATACAAAAACCTCACGATAGAATTGATTTCTTATACTTTTTAATATTTCAAGCCAGAAAACATTTGTTTCTTTATTTTGTTACATAAATATAGTAATTTTTATGGGACTTAGTGGTTGACAAATAGCCTTCCAAAAATCAGAGGCCTAAGTTAAAGGGGAAGTTCACCCCGAAGATTACTTGAGTTTAAAAAATGCAGAAAAAATGAAAGATATTGCCGAATGTTTGGACAAAATCCGTTAAAGAATAACGGAGTTATGGACTTTTGAAGATTTGATTTTGTGACGTCACATGCGAGCAGCTCCTCCATTATGTAATGTGATAAATATTCCATAAAATACAGTTTTCTCAGAAAATTTAGAATATTTTCGTCTATGCATTTGATATATTGTCAGAAATGTTATTCAATACTAGATTCTGAAAAGAAACAATATTAATTTATTGTGGAACGTAAAAAAAAATGTGAATATATGGAATATTTATTACATGACCAATGGGCAGCTGCTCGCATGTGACGTCACAAATCCAAAACTTTAAATACTCATAACTCTTTTATTATTTGACCGATTTTCATCAAACCTTCGCCAATATTTTTCTTTATTTTTTCTGCATTTTCTAAACTCAAGTAATCTTCAGGGTGAACTTCCCCTTTAAGCCTGGCTCAACTTAGGCCACTTTCAAGAATACGGGCCATAATGTACACACAAATTACGCACGTACGGAAACAGGAGGGTGAATTTGTGGGGAAAAGTGAATTTGTGGGATGTAAGGATTCAGCGTGCATGCACGCATGTATTCGAAAAAGGTGAAAGATTGAAACGGCCATAAACTGGTCTAATGTAACAACTGTTGTAAAACAATACATGTAGGTTAAATTAGAGATAATTACTGAACAAGTACATGTATTTCTTAGTTTAATTCTCTTGAACATAACCCTATTACATCTATTTATAAAGCTGATCACTGTGAACACCAAAAATCGTTATTTTCACTTGATTTTAAGCTTGAATTGTATAATCATATTACAACCAACGGAAGTGGTGCGAGAAGGAGATATCAACGATCTATAATTGTGTAGAAAAGATTCTCCAATCCGATTTGTTATAGCCACAGTGCACTACATGTACCTGAACGTCTAAACATGTAGGAACTCTTAAAAAGTTACAGTACAGATTAACCATTTCCCAAGCAAATTACCTTCACCAGGAAAAAAAATCAAATGTAAATTTATCTATATTGATGACATTCTAGCACAAATGATGAGAAAAGACATGGAAAATATGCTGTCAAATCTTTAACACAGTTGAAAATGTTCTTTTAAGTAGTATTGCACACAACTAAAAATGCTTGTAAATAAGCATAGTAAAGGACTTGATAGAACTATGTGGTTCTAAATCTTTGCAAGAGGGGGGGGGGGGGGAAATCCTCATTAGGTTTCCAGTGTGACTTGGCCAATTAAATGCTGTAACTCTCTCCGATGTGCTTTACTTTTGATATCAAACGATACATATATATAATTTTCAACACAAAAATCTGTTATCTGAACCGTTCCCTTCTATAAATAAAGGGATATAAACAATACTACATGATTGTTGTAAATGGTAGAAATTTGTTCAAAAGCAATAAGTTCTGATAGCTACACTACAGGTAATATTTATTGGCTTATGAGGTCCCTTAGTAGTTACAATCGAACACTATTCAAAGCGTTTTACAGTGCCTTCAGATTTTCTGAGATTTTCAGATTCTTGAAATCGCCTATTCACAGATACTCTGTTGAAAGTGTTGTTTGGCCTTCAGCAAGTGATAACAATCACTCATATCAGAGACATTCTTGGAAACATCTATTAACACAATACCTTGCCATAGTGAGAATTATTATTTTTCTATCAGGTCAACGACCTCACCTTGAAGGTTTGATCTTTTTCATGCTAACTTGTTTTGATCACATATTTCAGGTGTCTGTGTGTACAAATGACGTACAACCTATTCACAGTAGGCTAAAAAAGTGTTGCTGATTTGACCTGAGAGTTCAGCCCCAGTCAGCTCTGGGTCAAGGACATTTACGCTAAGCGATTCAACAAAGTGTCGACCCTTGTAAAATTTCAGTAGTGCCTACGCACTGCCAAAATGAAATATGAAATGGCCAGGAACATGTCAGACATCGCATGGTAAGCAGAAGTTATACATGTAAGCAAGGATACAGATGAAAATACAGACTTGTTTTGTTTGATCATGTATTCCCACTCTCCTTTAAGCCCTCCTTGGACTTCTCATCAACTGTTTCTATTCAAACTGCATCGCCTTCACATCAGCTCCGGGTCAGACCCGAGCCCGACTTACATCATGAGGTAATATATTTTGTGAGAGAGTGACCTGGGTTGATTCAACTCGGGTTAAATTTGCATTGAGTGCGAGCATTCACATCAGAATGTGTCTCTTATCAGGTCCGGATCAGATCATATCTGAGTTAAGCTCACAAGTCCACTGTGAACAGGATAATAGCAGGCTTTGACAGGTACAGTATGTCAACAATCAAAGTGCTGCACAATATAACTGGCCTAAAGCCAGTTGCCAATGTTTTGATTTACAGATTTACCTTGACAACAAGGGACTGATGGAGAGCACCTGGTACTCCATTTAGACAGATACAATAAGAAACAGCAATGTCACGTCAATCGCTTTCACATTCATCATCTCCATGACCTTTGAAGTCAAACTTGTACTCGTAAAAGTTCTGCCTCTATTAAAAGCAACGACAACAAAAAAAAGCCTCTGGCGATTTATTTTTTATACCCATGGCATGCATTATGGAGTTTATGTGATAAAAAAATTGTACCACTGGATAACTTTATACTGCATACTAAAATCCGAACTTAGATCTTTGGAATGATGACTGCTTTCTTATATCTTACAGAGATTCACAGCCTTATCAATGCACATATTAATTTACACTTACACCATTGTTAAAATCTTTTGATCAAATTGGACAAAATCTCTTTATTCTATTATTATCTCTATTTTATCTGTTCAACAATATATTACTGTTTTGTAACTAGAAATTCATTCTACGAGATTACATAATTAAAATAACACATTTATGAAGCACATACTTAATTACAAGTAATTCCCTACATTCTCATGAGACTGCAAATATTACTCTAACACATAATCCTCCCCTTGCAATCTGTAGATGCAACATATCAGACAATGAAACATCTATTTGCTCTGTGTTGCTATGACCATAGCGCAGAGTTGCTTATGCTGAATGCAGTTGTAGATAAAGCCCACCACACACTATATGATCGGACTGTGATCTGATTTCGGAAGAAAATGTAATAGCACTTGATATACACATTTAAACATATAAAATATTTTTGATAAAGGTTCTGAATAGTCATATAGATAGCAAAATAGACAGCCTATTGCGAGTTTTCTAGTCAGAGGAAAGGCTAAATCAGCTCCAAGTCGTAGTGACATCAGAGCAGTCCTACGATTATCTACGATTTGAAATTGATTTGGCCCTTATTCCGGGTATAAGGCTGACAGCGCTCCAAAACCATTTGTTTAGTATTCATATTATTGTTCAGAACCTGAATCAAGTAGATTTTGTTTGTTAAAATGCCCATATTTAATGCTACTGCGATTTATTTCCAAAATCGGATCGCAGTCGATCGTACAGTGTGCGGTGTGCTTAAGAGGCATAAGAGGCAGGTTGCTGCTATGATACCTGCAATAAATATCTAACAAGTATTTTGAAAAGGATGATCACAAGGGGTAACAATAAAGACAGTCTATGGGACTACATACATGCAATATAACATGATAGACAGGGTATGGGACTACATATATTTGCTCTATGTTTGCGCTATAACCCTGGCATAGAGCTGCTTCAGTTGATGCTGCTGGAGATTGAGAGCATAAGATGCAGGCTGCTGCCCTGATGCTAGAGGGATGTAGACTCGGCCTAGGCTGGTGGCTTGGCCTTTCTCCTCTTGAACCTGAAGTGGAAATGAATAAAGACAAAGTTGAAAGTGATCAAATTCAATAAATTGACAATGTATAGTTTATTGCGTCTGCATCATAACAAACAATATTCAGGAATCTCCCTACATCTGCGGTAAACGAGCACGCAATTGCAGTGATACGCATTCGTCCGAAGAAAGACGAACTGAACAGCCCAACTGACAAACTACCCCACCCACGACAGCAATTTTGTTTGCTGCTCCAAGATTGTTGTTATGCACAGCCTTGCAATAGGGCCAAGCGAATGAAACTGAATGTACATGGATATCGAGAGGTGGCTCCCTTTAATACAATGAAGAATCAAATAATCCTCTGAATATCATCTATTCAAATTGAAAAGCTAGGGTAATTCCACTGTGGAAGTGCATAGAAGCAAACTGAAATAGGTACTATACAAAAATAGAGTTTCATCATTAACATTTATACACAAAATAGTCTGTCTTAAATGAAATTTTTCGTGGGAGATATGGGGCAAATTTAATAAGCCCAAAGTTTAATAATCACCCTTCCAAACGACAACATAGTGAAGCATATGTGATGCAAACAAAGTGGGAGCAAGAGATTGGAGAGAGAGAGGAGAAAGAGAGGAAGGGAGAGAGAAAGAGAGGAAGGGAGAGAGAAAGAGAGGAAGGGAGAGAGAAAGAGAGGAAGGGAGAGAGAAAGAGAGGAAGGGAGAGAGAAAGAGAGGAAGGGAGAGAGAGAGAGACAGAGAAAGAGTGAGGTGAGGAGGGATATAAGATTCCAGCTGCAATTTCGTCATAGAGCAATCAAAACTGCAAGAATGCAGAATGAACATCAATCCATGAAAAAAGCTAAGAACTACAACTGGCATGTCACAAAGACATAATCTCGTTGATATAGCCCATAAAGAATCATTTGGTTGGGTCCCTTTTGGAGATATTACGCAGACCTACCTTGGAATATTCAGCTGAAGTAAACTGACTGAAAGCTGAGGTTACATGTGCACCTGGCTTCTGGGATGCTAGCAACTTCTGCACTTCAATTTTCAGCTGAAACAGAAAAAGAATCAAATTGTACCATAAACTACAGCATGTAAACAGTGGTATGACTTGACATGATACAAAAATATATATATGTAACTACATAAAATACTGATGAAGTTTGCTGGGAGAAAGTGATTAAAAAAGAACTTGTGCCTTTAGTTCTCTCAGTGCCACAGATTATGCTTGCTTTATATACAAATAAATGCAGAACTGGGAGAACAGCAATAATCTTAGACATTAAGAAGTGTTCCTACAGTCATAATAAGCAAACCCATAGCACATGAAGTGACAGGTTCAGGTTCTAGGTTGGTGTAGCTTTAATAGTGATTTCAGAACATGTCTTATGACTAGAGTATTTGTGCCTGAAATCTAGCATTACAAGGCCTATGTAGTAGCAGTCTACAGTATATATGTATATATATATATAAATATATATATATATATATATATATATATACACATGTATATATATATATATATATATATATATATATATATAGCGAGAGAGGTGTGGATGTGTGTACCAATCGGTTGAACCATGTTAAATTTAGATATGTGAAGAGAGAATAATGGTACAGAATGAAGCAGGTCACTCGGTGTATTTGCAAGCTTTCGGCTCCTGGCCTTCTTCAAGTTTATTTGCTAAATCAAACAGAATGAAACAAATAATAATAATAAGCAACTTAACAAAACTAAAGACAACAGAACTATCATAATTATAAGTGAAATTGAAAAGATGTTACTCGCCAAAAGCTAATCTAAACCGATCAGAACCTTTATCTACCTCTACGCAGGGCCCTGCAAACCGACTAACAAAGAAACCCCGACGAATAATGACATATTAGACAGACTTTAAAAAGGTCTCAATGTCAAGAGCGTGTGGATGCCCCACTTCACACCCCCCGCCAACACTGGCCCTCTATCTTGACACTATCGAAGCCTCTTTAGAACCCCTCATTAATGCTCGCCACAAAGACAACCTAACCAAAACAGAGAGAGGGGCACTTAAAAACCTGCGCAGCAATCATGATG
This sequence comes from Heliocidaris tuberculata, assembly GCA_025618425.1. NCBI lineage: Eukaryota > Metazoa > Echinodermata > Echinoidea > Camarodonta > Echinometridae > Heliocidaris > Heliocidaris tuberculata. The sequence goes on from CM046847.1 coordinate 19,873,361, forward strand.
TGATAATAAAACCGGCAGACAAAGGTTCAGCGGTAGTGATTCAAAATAGAGAGGACTATTTAGCAGAAGGATTAAGACAACTAAATACACACACTTACGAAGTGAAACCAAGTGACCCCACCAGTGACCAAGTTAAAGTGATAAAATCAGCTATTCTTGAAACAGACCTTCAAGCAGATATAAAAAAGAAACTAATCCTCTCCCAAACCCTCTTGTCCTCAAATGTATTTTCTACCCAAAATCCACAAAGTAGGAAATCCAGGTCGCCCTATAGTATCTGGCTGCAGCTGCCCTACTGTTCAAGTTTCCAAACTTCTTGATACTATGCTGCGCCCTCTTGTGGCACAGAGTAGATCATACATCCAAGATACCACCGATTTCCTCCGTCACGTAACAAGAATCAATGACGAGGGTCCCCTACCAGACAACACCATTCTAGTTTCCGCAGATGTTTCATCGTTATACACCAACATACCTCACAACGAAGGCCTAATCGCTTGCTCCAAGGCTCTCGATGCCCGCACCACACAAAACCCTCCCACACATCAGTTAGTTCGTCTACTGGAACTTGTCCTAAAACTCAACAGTTTTCAGTTTAATGACAAATTTTACCTCCAAGTAGAAGGAACAGCTATGGGTACCCCTGTGGCCCCCTCTTATGCGAACATTTTCATGACCGACCTAGAAAAGAGACTACTAGAAGCATCCCCCCTAAAACCACTACGCCAGTCCTGGAGCAGATATATAGATGATGTGAACTTCCTATGGACTGGAAACCATGAATCCCTACAAGATTTCATTAACTATGCAAATTCCTTTCACCCTACGATAAAATTTACTTTCGAGTCATCCCAACATCAGGTCCCGTTTTTAGACACTCTACTTTACGTTAAAGATCATGAACTCCACACCTCCCTCTACACTAAACCCACGGATAGCCATGCATACCTTATCCCACAATCATGTCACCCACCCCACACCTTTTCCGGAATCCCATACAGCCAAACACTTCGAATCCGCCGTATTTGTTCCGAAGAAGAAAACTCAAACTCAGCCCTCTCACAACTAAAGACACACTTAACGAACCGCCAATATGATAAGAACCTTGTCGAGAAAGCTGTAGATAAAGGCAAACTCGTACCCCGCTCAGAACTGTTAACATACCAAAAGAAAAGTCAGACATCACGAACCCCATTTGTCCTAACGTACCATCCCAATCTAAGAAAACTATCAAAAATCGTTCAAAAGCATCTCCCAGTCCTTCACCAAAACAAAGAAATGAAGAAACTTTTCCCAGATCCACCGCTCCTATCCTTCCTCGCTGCAGATCCTTGAGAGACTTACTCGTAACATCTCGGATCCCTCACACACCAACCCCTGACCGCCTCCAACACTTAGGCTCCACTAAATGCGACGCGCGTAAATGTTGCATTTGTCCATTCATCAACGAAACAGATCACTTTGTAAGTACAATCACCAGACAAAAATTTCTCATCAACCAACATATTCACTGCAAATCCAATTACGTAGTATACCTCATCACATGTAAAAGATGTAAAAAACAATACGTGGGTAAAACCACCACCACACTCTACACACGAATGAACAACACCAGGTCGGACATCAAAAAATACAACACAAGTAGACGCAAAGATATTCCCATTGCCGCTCACTTCAACAAAGACAACCACACTATTGAAGACATGCAAGTCACAGGTATAGAACTAATCCGAAATAAAGATGCATCAGTCATACTCAAAAGGGAATCCTTCTGGATTATCAAACTGAAAACCCTCACCCCCAACGGAATCAATGTAGATGAATAAACCGAATACATATCTCTCCACTAGATCACGACAACCTACTTTGTTTTTCATGTTTCTGTCTTTTTTTTGCGATTATAATCTCGCCCCCCCCCCCCCCCGCCTCTCCCTACCTCTTTCCCTTAACTTGATAATTACTCCTCATCTCTCTCTCTCTCTCTCTCCCTCTCTCTGTCTCGCTTGCTCCTCCCTTCCTCACTCACAATTATCATACACCTTCTTCAGAGGTAGGCACATATTACAATGAAATTGCCTTCATGTATGATCGGGTACACAATTTGCGTAGACAAGTATGTAGGTAGAATCATACACAGTATACTCATGTATAATCATGTGAACATATTTGTGTGCGTCAATATACACTTATTTATGATATGTTACCATATGATCTAATTATACAAATGTACAAGTATATGCACGTGTACATATTCCGTACGTATATCGCAGGTGAAGGTGCAAATGCATGTGAGAATATACATATATCTTTACACCAGTATACGGGCACTATGCATGTACATGTTCGCATGCATTTATTATAAACCTATTTGTTACACCTCTTTGTCATATACTTTTATCCATATCTCCTTACGACACGCACGCAGTTGACGTGGCGATTCCACGCATGTAGAGAGTAAAAACCAAATTAATCGTCTTAAAGCCAAATTGTCTTGCCTAATCATCCCCTCAACGCTTGAACTTCACTATGCCCCCCTTCCCCCTTTTTTACATTGTTCCGGTCGGACGCACCCATTTATTTACTTGTGTAGTAAACGCCCTCTACATGACGTCCGTATTACATGTAACGATTATTGCACAGAACACCTACCCATTACACACGAGAGTACATATACATTTGCTTCGACCTTAAAAGTCAGGTAATTGTTTACTTTGCTTACTTTTGTTTTTATTGAGTTCCATTTTCGTTATTTCACTTACTCCTGCCGAGTATAACATCTTTTCAATTTCACTTACTCCTGTTGATTTATGTTGCCAGCTTTATAACAATTCTGTTCTGTTGTCTTTAGTTTTGTTTTGGCGAGTAACATCTTTTCAATTTCAATTATAATTATTCCTGTTGATTTATGTTGCCAGATTTATGATAGTTCTGTTCTGTTGTCTTTAGTTTTGTTAAGTTGCTTATTATTATTATTTGTTTCATTCTGTTTGATTTAGCAAATAAACTTGAAGAAGGCCAGGAGCCGAAAGCTTGCAAATACACCGAGTGACCTGCTTCATTCTGTACCATTATTCTCTCTTCACATATATATATATATATACACCAGGCATAGAGCCTGCAAAGTGAGAGTACAGGGATCCATTTAAGTGCAGTCTAAAACCCCAACAATTTTGACGGGGCATAATCATTGGCAAGGGTTGTGTCCATGAAAGAGGAGAGGCTACAGGAGAAAGATAGAGAAGTGGAAGCGAATGCACTGGCAATACCTGGGTGAGGTTTGCGCTGATGTCCTGGATACGACAGCTCCTGTCGATCATCTGGTGTTTGGGCGTGGCTTTCTCCAGAGCTGGCACGGTGCCAGGTTTACGGTGGCTGATGTCAACCACACGAGGGCAGGCTGCAAGGTTGTGCAAATCCTACAATGATTATGATGATAATAATAGCAGCTACATTTATACTGTACACATATCCATTCCAGGGGATACTCAATGTGCCTCCCACCTAATAGAGTGCTTTAAAAATTCAAGGAACAATTTCCTGCCAGGTACCCATTTACAACACCTGGATGGAGACTACGGTAAAGATAGAAATTGTCGACATGAATCAGTAAAGTGTCAAAGAGCCACAAGAGTCAAATAAGCTGCAGGATCTCTGTATTTTGGGTTTTTTTTTATACATATGTTGTAGCTGGTAACATGCAAATCTTGAACTATACCTCTTTTACAATGTCAATGGACACTCATATTTACTTTCCCTAAAACCACTGAGTTTTGCTAAATAATTCTGACTGAAAATCATAAGAAAGGCATGGAAAAGGAAAATAAAAATGGTCTCCTATGATTGATTCTCAAAATTATCTAACTCCTATTCACCAATCTAAAATTTGAAGAACTAAAAAAATTGTTGGAAGAAAGTAATAGTGAAATAAATAAATCTATATTGATTTAAACAAGGGCAATCCACCTTTGTAAAAAGCTGATTCGTGTGAAAGCAGAAAAATAAGAGAAACAGGGATGGTGAAAGTTTGAAAGAAATCAAACAAAGAATAAGAAAAGAACAAGAAAGTTATGAATGTTTCGAAAATGAGATCACTACATCTATGCGAATCTTAAAGGGCAATCCAACCTTGGTAATAAGATGATTTGTGTGAAAGCAGAAAAATAAGAAAAACAGGATGGCGAAAGTTTGAAAGAAATCAGACAAGGACTAAGAAAGTTATGGATGTTTGATAAATGAGATCACTACATTTATGCGAATCTCAAATTGGCAATTTGGTGAGTCAATTATGACATTTCTGTGGACAACTCTTCCATATGTCGTACACAAAAATATCATTAATTTGCGATTTTCTTCGAGGCGCTTTCACCCTCGGGGCTGTACTCAAACTATATTGGAGATAGCATATTGTTATAGGTCTTCATGAACGAAAAGATCCTACTGAGTTATGCATTTTGAAAAAAAGTGACATTTTAGTCATTTTGTGTGTTAGAGCGAATGGGGGAGTTGTTCACAGCTACATCACAGTGATATTACCTATTCGGCCAATTTGAAATTCCCATAAGCATAGTGATTACAACTTTCAAAAATTCATAACTTTCTTATTGCTTGTGCGATTTCGTTCAAATTTTCACCAATCTGCTTCTCTGATTTTTCCTTTCTTTCAAAGCAACTTGCTATTAAGGTTGGATTTCCCTTTAAATTTGCAATTTGGTGAATCGATTGTGACGTATTCACTGTCAACTCTCCCATTTGTCATACACCAAAATATCATTAAATTCTGGTTTTCTCCTGAGCGCCTTTTCCCTCATGGCAGTAATCAAGATATATTGTAGATATCACATTTTTATAGGTCATCCAAAAAGAAAAAGATCCTACAAAGTTATACATTTTGAAAAATTGATGTTTTAGTCATTTTGTGAGCTGGAGCGAATGGGAAAGTTGACCGCCACTACATCACAGTGACGGCACCGATTCGGCCAATTTGAAATTCCCATATGTATAGTGATTACAACTTTTAAAAAAAATCACAACTTTCTTGTTATTTGTCCGATTTTGTTCAAGCTTTCACCAATCTGCTCTCTGACTTTTCTGCTTTCACACAAATCAAATTATTAGAAAGGTTGGAATGCCTGTAAAAGCATTATTCAATGTAAATTCACAGACCTGCATGATTTTGCGTGTGTTCCTTGTGAGAGTGGCGACTTCCTTGTTAGGGAGTTTGCTGGCATCCTCTGCGGTTTCTGGAGCAGCTTCAGTCTCCAGCTTGATGAATCCTGTAGGACTGGCGATACCCACTGGCTTCTTGGGGACATTAATGGGTGGTAGCTCATCCATGATGGCCTAGATAGAATAAAGAATGGGATAAGAGAGTTATTTGCGACATTCAGGGGTAGCAGTACATCCAAGATGGTCTAGAACAGAGAATGGACAAGGGAGTTAGCTCATGGGTGTCAGCATGGGATGACCTCAGTCTCTCGTGTAGAACTGTTGATACCCACTGGCTTCTTGGTGACATTCAGAGGTGATAGTTCATCAATAATTGTCTACAAGAGAGAATGGGATAAGAGACTTATTGGGGACACTTAAAGTTGGCAGTTCACCCATAATGGTCTGGAATAGAAAATGGAAGAAATAGCATCAGAGAATGATGGAAAGGTTTTTCTGAAGGTAGCCTTGACTTCTTGTAATCGCAACAAATAATTCTCACCAATCAAACATACCTAAATCTTAGGGTATCAAAATAAAATTTGAATATAGAAAGGTACATACCTTCATCTTCTGAGCTTTCAGTCTGCTGTTCTCATGCTTCACATGTCTCAGCGCGTGGCGAAGGGTATCCAACTGAGAAAAAAAAAAGTTGGAAAATCGTATGGTGAAAAATTGAATTGACTACGGTGTATATTCAATACTTCTCACTATTTCAATTTAAACTTTCATACAATAGAATTTCAGTATGTTATCATGCATGTTTTGGTGGTCTTTTAATTTTTCTAACAGACTTGCATAGTTGCATTACTAGTGATTTTATCTCACTGATATGTTCTTTTGCAGTATGATAGCTAAGGAAGCCTGACTTCTATGATGAACAATTTCCACAACATGTATTTCTGTTGATGCTTTGTAATATGTTTTATATTCTTTAGGAATATCAAAAAATACAAATACAACCAGGTTCAATTAAGTCCTCAATCTCATAACAATTTGGTTCAGTCCCATTCATTTCAGTTAATATTAATTCCATTCAGTAATATTCAGTTCACATCAGCTGTTATAAAATGAGCTATTGTAAATGTTGTCTTACCTGTTGAAGTAGCATGGGTGAATCCTTGACCATGACCTGTCCTCCAACGACTGAACCTGCCGTAGGACTAGTAGATGAACCTGCTTACAGAACACACAATCATGCCAGTTATACACAAGATTAGCAATATAAAAATATACACAGTCTAGAGAGACTCGAATCAATTCTATTGCGTAGAGGCATCTGCAATAATACTACTGTATTTCCTGGAGTAGCATGGGTGAATCTTTCACCATCACCTGTCCTCCAACGACTGAACCTGCCGTAGGACTGGTAGGTGAACTTGCTCAAAGAACACACAACCTTTTTAGTTTATATTATGAAATTGTGTCTCTGATGTGCCTCTGCCTATTATTCGATCAATTATCAATTACGATTTTACCACTATTTTTTTCCACTGATCAATAATGATAATATACAATCATAATTGGAAATGAATTAGAATATGGGCTAAATCTGGCATCAATTTGATACAATTTTCAAAGTAATTCAAGGAATATAGGCAGTCTGAGAAACTTAAAAAGAAGAAACTTGTAAAAAGCACCCAGATAAAGATGAAAACAATTAAACCTAATAAAAAGATAATTCCATTTATAAGCAAATTACCTGTTAAGAAAGGCCAATTCATTATAACTACTGAAATAGTATTATACTTTGTGAAACAGACCACATCAACTGCAATTATAGTGGGCTTTGATAAATTTAATATTTCATACCTAACTTGGATCATGACATCCATTAATTTTGTCATTTTTTTTTTCAAATTAAATTTTTGAATAGACGAAACCGACTTCAGAATTAAAATTTCCAAGCAGCTTGCTAAGAAACTATTTCTTCTTCCAAATCAACAAAAGAGCCATTGATGTTATGCAGGAGACACATAAGAAGGAAAGGACCAAAAGAGAGGGAGAGGTTTGGCTGAACATCCTTACCTTGTCCAGCCACTCCTGACATGGCAGCAGCAATGCCAGACTGAGGTGAGCTCCTGGTGATGCTGTCAAACAACGTTTTCTTGGAGAGCTGGGTCAGTCTCTGCTTCAGCTCACTCTTCTCCTGCTCAAGGGAATCAATGTCCACCTGCATGTGATCTAAGGTAGCCTCAAACTCTCTGCGTAGAAAAGAAAACACAAGAACATTCATTCAAGAGCATATATGTTTAAATTCGGGATAACATATATATTTCAGCAAAATAACTAGGAGAGGTGTTCCAGCAAGCATTTCAACCAAATGCTTTGTGGGCAAGGGTGTCTTCACAATCACAAAAAAAATGCGCTGTTGTTACTGACATTCGGTAAAAGCACTCCTATTATGTTTGAATTAGGGTTCATTTGTCAATGTTTGGGAAAATGAAAGTGAAACTAGGGATTGGGTAGGTTCATAACCAGTGAGTAAAGTGTACATTCTGAAAGACCACTGCAAAATTCAAGCTAGAATTTATTCGCTTGAAATCAACACAAAATACATGTATGGAGAGTACAAATATTCGACTGCTATATTCGTATGGAAAAAATAGAATGGATTCACCACATTTCGTTCCAATGCACTGTTCATTGCTGAACCTAATTTCCCATCTTTAACCACGGAAACTATGAGGATATAACTAGCTATTTATACTTCAAGTAAATTAATTATCTTACTTTTCTTTCTTCTTGGCCTGTTCCTGAGCTCCAGCCAGCTTCTGCTCTATTTTACGGACCTTGTCCTCAGCATCCCGGCTTGCATTCTCCAGCTTCTTCTCAACCAGTCCAAGACGTACCTGACTGGTACTCACTTCATCTTGCTATGGGGTGAGGAGAGAAGAATTCAATTTCAATTTCAATTCTTTGACATTATAATCTTTATCTTCATCATTATTGTCATTACTGTTGCTATTTTATTATCTTTATTACTGTCATCATCACTGCCACCATCATCATCATCATCATCAATCCTTGTCATCATTATCATCATCACTGCCATCATCATCATCATCATCATCACCGTCATCATCCTCACCGCCATCATCATCCTCACCGCCATCATCACCATCATCACCATCATCATCTTTGTTAACATTGTCAGTCACCACTTACCGACAACTACAACCAAGAACACTACCAATCCATTGATAACAATCATCATCCTACATGTGAATCGGTTTTATTGGGGTATTAATTGCCCAGGTGAATGTCCCAGTGGTAAATGTCAAAGACGGGTAATTTTCCACGGGGAAGAAATAGCAGTGGCAGTAGAAAGTCATTACCTTCTGTTTGAGTTGTCGTTTGATGTCTTTCATCTCGCTTTCCTTGCTCTCCAGCTTGTGACCGAGACCCTCCGCGTCACAGATCTCCGATTTCACCTTCAATGCACGTCGTTCAACTGGGACTTGGACCTGAGTGGAAGAGGATACAGAAGATGAAAATTCATTTAGTTGCAGTAAATGCTACTGGTTTAGTGTCATCTTTAATGAGTCAGACACTTTAAATTCATTATCTTCAACATCATCCAAATACATGTACCAATTCCCATTTTATACATGAGCAACATCAACACATCATTATAATTACTATTCATCACAATTACTACCATCATCATCATCATGATCAAGATCATCATTACGTGCATCATCATTATGATCATCATCTTCATAATTATCACCATCATCACCATTATCATTATCATCATCATTATCATCATCACCATCATCATCATTATCACCATTATCACTACCACCAACATCATCACCATCATCATCATCACCATCATCACCATCATCATCATTATCACCATCATCATCGCAATCATCATCATCACCATCATCACCACCACCACCATCATCACCATTATCACCATCATCACCATCATCATCATTATCATCATCATCATCCCCATCATCATCATCATCACCATCATCACCACCACCACCATCATCACCACCACCACCATCATCACCATTATCACCATTATCACCAGTGTTATAGCTACGGTGGTCGGCGGTGGACGGGCCCGTCCAGCACGGGGGATTTCCGTCCACCACTCCGGGTGAAAAACACTGCTTCCGACCGGCACTAATTTCACATAAGAAACTGCATTAAACGTAACTGTTTGTGAAGAAACGTGGTACTTACATTCATATTTCCATCTTTAATCGTGTTTTATTTGCAATTTTACGAGAATCATGCTTTCAATTTGACAATAAATGATTATTTACTAAAGATTTGCCGAGTTTTGTCTTTTGTTACGCACTATACTGTACTACGGTCCGTAATTTGCACGTACATACAGATATCATGTTTTACGTAGCGTATACCGGAAGCTGCTGTTCTGACAGCTGTACTGTCGCCATGTCATCACATCGACCGCGGCTGCTAATCGCGAGGCTCCGTTCGCTAGAACAACTTGTTGCTTGTCAAGTCAGTGAAATTTGAACCACCACTAAAAAGTTCCTAGCTATAACACTGATTATCACCATCATCACCATCATCACCATCATCATCATCACCATCATCATCATCACCACCACTACAACTACCTTGTCTTGTGGGATGTTGGCATCATATTCTCCTTCCTGCATGGCTGTGCTGATCTTGTTCAGGATCACCATGGCTTTCACCAAGCATTCCCTGATAAGACACAACAAAATGGCAACAAATAAACATTTATTACACTAGACGAAATACATTATACATGTAATTGCATGACTAAAAAAAGGGATTTAAAAAAAGATGTGTCCATTACGAAGAATTTATACAGAATGATTTCAATTAAAAACAATATTGGATTACATTTATCTGAGGCTCATGCAGAGAAAAAAAACCCAAAGCAGTATAGATGTTGTGAAATTCACTTTAAAAAGGGGGAGGGGTGGGAATAATTTAGTAAAACATTTGTGAACAATATCAAGTGAAAACATGAATTAATCAAATAAGGAAATGAATACATTTTCATTTTATTTTTATACAAAGATATCACTTTTTATTTTTTATTCAGTTTATCTCCCATCCCCCTTATTTGTAACTATTTGTTGACATTTTTGTTGTTCTTGTTTTGGGTTTGTTTTTTTTTGTTTTTTTTTGTTTTTGTTTTGTTTTGTTTTTTTGATTTGGGGGGGGGGGGATTTTTGGGGGATTTTTTTGGATTTTTTTTTGGATTTTCTTTTTTTTTGTGGGGGGGGGGAGATTGATTTCACTATTGTCCCTTCTAAACTACCCCTTCTCTAAAATACCTGAAGCTCTTGTAGGGTCCCATGTCAGCCTTTCCAAAGGCAAGTTCAGAGGACTTATCAGCCAGCTGTTCCAGCTTCTTCACCGGGATACCTTCAGTATCTATACACAGGAATGAAAAGATTCAGAGCACAGGGTATTAAATGGACCGTATGATGGGGGACCTAAAGTGGCGCACTTTGTTTCTAGCCCCTAAAAAGTCATTTTATTCAGGGGTTATGTGAATTTCTTAAAATATTTTGGTTCTACATATTCTGAAGTTATATCGCTGAGAAAATTACGACAGACGATGTTAGTAACATGCATTTTCAAGTCAATGTCGATGCCCGTGTCATATTTTGTTAGACATAATGAAAGGGTCCTAAAGCTACATACACGTAATAAATGAATGAAAATATGGATTTTGAAGCCGACTGATGGGTGAATTCCAAATACCGAGTGATAATATCACAAAAAATAAAGGGAAATTAATCATTCTTTTTGGCAAACATAAATAATATTTTTGTTGGTTAGTCAAAGCAGAAATTTGGTGCATTGATCAGGTATTTGCAGGGTGCGTAGCCTTAGGACCCCTGGCCATACTTGTCATTATTTTATGAACTACCAAAAGAAATCTTAGGCCAGTGGTGAGAAAGGGTGATCCGACATTTACTCTGGCGACAACTGCTTCGGGCTTTACTTCGTCCAAGATACATGTACAGGGATAGGGTTACAACTGGGTCTTAGGATGGGTTTTAGGTTTAGGGTTGGGGTGAGGCTTAGGGTTAGGTACAGTGCTGTGTCCGGGGTTGAAGTAAGGAATTCGGACAATGCAGGAAATTGAACGCGAAGCAGTCATCACAAGAGCATATGTCATATGACCAAGAAAAAATCCAGACTATAGTTTACTTAAATAGGACTGTACAGTGGCACATCTGGGTGGGGGGGGGGGGGGGGAATGCTTCCCCTGGCAAAAAAAAAAGGGAGGGGGGACCTTTTTTCTTGCTTGTCGGAATTTCTTTTGAGTATTGTGCCCCCTCCTTCACAAAATCCTGGATCTGTCCCAATGTACATGTATGAACAACAACAACAGGAAAAAAACAAAACATAATGTGAATATTTTTCCAACTTATAAACATTACACCATTCACCTAGGGAAAACTTTGTGCAGTATTTACCTACCTGCCTGTCATATTCTATAAGTTTAGCAAAACAAAGAAAAGTTCTATGCTTTTTATTTAAAGTAGGAATGAGAGAGGAGGAACAGGCAGAGATGGACACAGAAGAGAGAGAGAGAGAGAGAGAGAAAGTGAGAAAAGAGGGTGAAAGATATTTACATGATGAAAGTTAACCGCATCATCTTCTATTTTGTTGCATATGCTTTAAAAAATCAATGATCAAGACTTAGACTTTAGCTGTGTAAATTGTAATTCTGCAGATGAAATTTTTAAAAATCAGAAAACAGATTAAACTAAATCAATACCAAAATCCAATAAATCTCTTCAATAATTACTGTTGATTTTAAACTACATTAGACCTGTTTAACTGCATAAAAGAATTTAAGCAATATATATATTGAATTTAGCATTTCTAATAAAATGAAACATGATAGATACCAGTGCAAATAAATGACAGAGCGCATTATTAGCAGCCCCTTCAAATACTTGCAACTGCATGTAATGTATGTACCATCTGTTAGGCCTACATGCAATAAAATTCATGATTTATAAATTTGTAGAAGAAAAGAAAGAAATGTATGCAGAATTTGAAACCTTCATGGGGTTTCAATCATACCATGAAATGAGCAATGCAGATGTTAGTGACTATCATTACAACCGAAAAATACAGAAATTACAGTTTGCAGTTACTGTAATAAATTGCAATTTTAATAAGGAATATATAATAATGCAATAGTAGTTGTTAATTTGGTATGCAATATTCTATTTCCACTTTTAAAACCATCAGGGTGCACATAGATTGATTGCCAGCTGTTTCATTTGAGAAAGATAGAGATATTAATGACATTATAATTCACTCAGTAGTTCTTCTTCAGTAGTTCAAGTGTGCATTTGTACAAAGTTGCAATGTGTGTAATATAAGATTAAAGTATAAATGAATACATAATCATAGGTAAATAGTGGATATAATTAGTTTCCCATATTATTTTTCACTTCTAATTATCATTTGATATATAAGAGATATACTGCAATAATAGCTTTATTAATAAACAATAGCTTTGAGTTATGTTACCTCATTTATTTCTTTTAAATATGAAATAGGCTATTTGATGAGGCATTAAAAATTCATCCCAATTTCAGACCATTTAGTTACACTAAGCGGTGAAAGTATAGAATTAATAAAATATTGATTTCCATTTCTTCTTTATCATATAGCTATAAGAGTACAAGAAACTTGAATAAAAAGTGCTTTGTAGATTCTGTAGATTGCAAATCAAGCATCTATAGCGTGCTGCTGTGTGTGGTCTGTACCATTCTGAACAGAGGGGGATGTTGATTTCTCCCAACCAGCAGGGACTAGATGAGGATAAAACAGAGAAAATGCCTGGCAGAACCATAACATGACGGGGGTGATTACCACAAGTTAGGAGATAAACTGTTGGAGTGAGGCTTCAAACTGCCTCAAAATTGCGTCCAAGGACACAGACCTATGATCCAATTTCCTCCTTAAACTAGATCAGTTCCACGATGGTATGATCCATGCAGACTGCTCCACAAGTCCACTGACATTATGAATGGACGCATAATGTGTTTACATTCCAGAGCAAAAAGAAAACCATTCAACTATAAGATGTGACCCATGTATCACGAACATTGATTTATAGATATTTATTAAAAAACAATAATAGCTTTAAAGATATGCTTAGAATAGAATACAATAACTGTAACCCTTTTCATAAAGTTGCAAAACAGTTGAACTGGAAAAATTTTGGTCTAAGGCTAACATGAATTACTGAAATTATCCTGATCATCTGGTCAGAGTAATCTAAAGCAGCCTATAGTGTAATGCAAAATCGACTTCTATATCTGTATTCCTTCACTAACCTCCCCCCCCCCAAAAAAAAAAAGGCCACCATCACAACCCCCTTCAATCTCCGTCACTTGCTGCACCCCTTCACAATCTCCATAAAACCCTAATCAACTCAAAAGCAGGCTTTACATATAATATGAGTAACAGGCCAGGTTCAAATATATGTGGAAAGAAGATTCACCTCCTCCCCCCTCCACCCCCCCCCCCCAAAAAAAGTGTAACCATCATGGCCCCCTTCAATCTTCATCACTTGCTACACCCCCTCACTATATCCTCCAAAGAACCCCAACTTGCTATTAAACTTAAAGTCAGGTTTTATATGGAAAGAACGGAACAACAAGGCCAGGCAGGTTTGAAATCATCAAGAGTACGCTCATCTCTCCCTGACTGGGCACTGACTCCTAGCACAGAACACTGAACTGTCCTCGCCGCAGACACCCGGGTTCGTTACCGATTGCCCGTACCAATGTCCGGCAATTGCACTCTGGCCGAGTTCAAAGAACGAGGATGAGAGCAGCGTGACATCGAGTGACGCCGCCGACCGCCGACTCCTCCAGAGCAACAAACCCAGGCAGGACAAGGACATGGAGAGGAGAACCCCCCCCCCCCCCCCCCCCCCTCCCCCCCCCCCCCCCCCCCATCATCCTCTCTACTTCTTTCTGTCACTCTGTCATCTCTCCATCTTTCTCTTCTTGTTGGTAGTTTTCCTTTACCGGTATTCTTCTCCCTCCCTCTCCCTCCCCCTCTCTCTCTCTCTCTCTCTCTCTCTCTCTCTCTCTCTCTCCATGGAATCATGCCTCTAAACTAAACCTTACCCCAACTTTCTTCTTCTCTATCTTCTTTTCCATAAATTGCACCCAGCTGTCATATGTTTCTCTCTGTCAAGACAAGACCTCTATTTTCAATTTTCATCTCTCTCACTCTCCCTCTTTTTCTCTCTCTTTCTTTCTCTTTTTCTCTCTCTCTCTCTTTCTATCTCTCTTCTCCTTCCTCTTCTTTTAACTTCTTTCTTTCAATGGAATCATGCCTCCCAACCCTTGCCCTACTTTCCCACTTTCCATATCTATATGACTTCCCATCCTCTCATTTCTCTCTTCACAGCTATCTCTTTCTTTCTCTACCTGTCTGTCTATTCCCCCCTACCCTCTCTCTCTCTCTTTCTCTTTCTGCCTATCACTCTATCACTGCCTCCTATTTTTAAAAATTTACATTTCTCTCTATTTCACTTTCTCTTCTTAGAAATATGGTGATGTTGTGCGGTTGTTTTTGCTGGGCCAGACGACAGCTTTTCGCTAGCGGGACTGATCAGCGGTGAAACTTAACACCGTTGCCTCTTCTATTATTCTTAAGACTTGTCACAAAGTTAAGCAGGCCAGTCATAATCACAACTTTGTTTCTTGTGTCCTGCGGAAACTCCCAGACACATTTCCGAAATTTACCGGTATAAAATAACCAATACGATTAGAAATATGCCATGATTTAGGCCTACAACATCCACTGTACTAGTCACTTCCATCTTTTCATAATTTTAATTAGACTACACTATTTCAAATTGTGAGCCATAAGTAATTAATCTTGCAATTCTCAACTATTATTTCATTAAAGTAAATCATGAATATAAAGAAGGCTAATAAGTTAAATATCTTACTTCTAATTTTTTTTAAATGTTCTAATATCTACAAAAATAACCTACCTTTACAAACCTTTCATTTTCAACCTTGCTCATTTACTAGGTTACGAATCGTATTTTCCTGCAAGTGTTCCAAATCATACCTCTACAAGAAATGGAAATAACCATCTAAACATGGGATCAAATGCACAATATGAAAATATGGACTAATCCATTTAAGGCTAGAGGGTGGGTGAAAGGGAGAGAAAATCACTCCACCGGAACATCCACCTGAAATATATTCCCCTTACCTTGAAGAAGCTATCCTAATTTATTCGCTAAGGGCTATGAATTACTTATAAGGTCCTCCCGGCCATGGCATGACCGTGTGAATTCTACATCAATATTCATGATGATATCTGGTGAAAGGATTGTTTAAAGATAAAGTTGAGTTTTGGTCATGGGTTTACACTTTGAAAGAAACTGTCTGAGGCAATTGGGAAAGGGTGATCGTGTCGACAATCGGACATTGGAATCGGTGTATACTGTCGGGTTTTGAAGACATCAAAATGATAAGAAATTAATTAACCCAATTTCGCTGATTCGCTGAAAAGCACATGCACTGCACACAGAAATGGGTGTATGGGACGGCACACACATATAGCATGAATGTTCTGCCCACACACTTCAGATATTTCTCATCATATTTCGATTATGAGAGCGTTTGAAGAGCAATCCTTTTCAAGGGAAAATTTTTGCTATGGTGTTCTTCCAAACTGACATAAAAGGAATGAAAAAACTCATAAATTATTTTTCACCTCTCTCAGAAATCAACCTTCTCTGTAAAGAGGCAGGCCATGAATGTCAATGTTATGCCGGAATTGTACACTTTTTTCTTTTAACTGGAAATACCAAATACATGTACTATTCCCACTTTCAGAGTTTGATGATCACATCAATAAATAGTAATCTTATCTAGATTTAGCAAAAGTTTTAGATTATATTTTTAGGAGAAAAAAACAGCATACAAGTCTGCACTGAATAAAATGATGTAGCAGAAATGATAAATTTCTTCAGATAACGAGTTTATAAATGATCTTTTTTTATATTAATTAAAGTAAGAGAGGGCGTACAGCCACAGATTTTTTTCTTTTTTTTTAACCCTTTCAGGACAGGAATTATTTAAGGGCTAAATTGATCACATTTTGTTCTTCAAATTGGCAACAATAATATTTTTCTTTTAGTGCTACATGGTTCAAATAAGGTGTAATGTCTTTGAAAACAATATACATGGTTAGAAATTTGTTGAATAGTTGAAAAAATTGCCAATTTTGATGAAAAACAATGATTTTAAACCTCTCAATGTGTTGCCAATTTAAGGATCTCAAAGCTTATTCTTGTTTTTTAAATTCCTGGCATCAAACGCAATATGGTCATGCCATAAAAATGGACATAGTGTGTGCAGAAAATTTTTGCTCTTTCTACTCATGCATCTGGTATATTTTTTAGAGCTCTGGATCAAAAGTTATTGAGCCAAACCACAAAATGTGGTCAATTGTCTTGAATGGGTTAAAGGTATGACATAAGCCTGTGACATTACTCATATGTAATACTTTTTTTTTCTTTATGATACTTAACAACATTAGCTAAAACTGAAATGCCCTAGCTCACCTACAAATGCAAGATTTTTCAATAAGTCTAGAGGAAAAAAAAATTGACTGCACCAGCCAGAAATAAATAAAATATAATTCTGAGTTAACTTAAATTGTCTTAAACATGCAATTCCTTTGAGTGTTTGGTTGTAAATATAGAAGCTTCCCTCATATCACAGACACACAAACATAGGATATAGAGAGCTGCAGATGGAGAGAGAGAGAGAGAGAGAGGCAGGCAGAGAGAAAGAGAGAAAGAAAGAAAATGCAGGTCAATAACACTGACAGTGGGTCCCTCCAAAACAATATTCTGTACACCCCCCAAAAGAAAGAGCACTAGTCCATCACAATTCTCCTATGATACACAAACAAACAAGGCAGTGGGTGAAACCACGATGGTCCAGAGGGGTGTTGAAACCCAACTCCCAGAAGTGTGCCGTGGGATGAACAAGTGCTTCAAATCTGGCATGAATGCATCCACAGGAGAAAGAGAGGGGGGGATCTTGTTTTTTTGATCACTCTAATGTCATCCTCCATCCCTCTTTACCGAGCACCCGGGCCTGAGGGTGGATAGCAGGGGGAATATTACATTCAATGAACCACAACTTGGCCTAGATATGCCTGGGCCATGCCAAAACCTCTTGTCAATGTTGGTTTCTCACCGCAAAATTCTTCGTAGGAGGTTTTGCATCAGCAATACACAGGTTCTATGAGTGAATGTCATATTTACTTGGTAAAAAAGAAAAACCAACAAAAAAAATTGCAATTACATGTATTTCTTGATGATTGAGAATTTTCTCCCCCTTCCCCTTCCAAAAAATTTATAAAGTCAAGCTGATTTTGGATTCACACCACATAATTATCGTAAGGATGCTTCCTATTAGATACACAGGGTTTGTGATGAAGAAAAGATGTATTTTTGTTGTGGTATGAGCAAATTATCTTACAATTTTCTTAATGATACAGCATGTTCACCCTTCTCAGAAATTATTAGATCATTGAAATATATCACTACCATTTTTCCATATTCAATATTCATAAATGAATAAAATCCCCATATTTTAGACCCGACCCAACACTTGATAATTGCAAAATAACAATTAATAAAAAGTAACATAAAAAGAAAAGAATTTTCAAAAATTCATTAGGAGCAAGCAAGATCTGTAAAAATTTATCTAGTTTACACATAAAAAAAACAAACTATTATCAGCAAAAGATAATGAAGGATCAATTCAGTAACATTTTCATAAATCAAAAGGTTTGTGAGGTTTTCAAGGTAGAACTCAGAGAAATATCGCAAGCAGCACATGCTTAACAACAAAACAAAAACAAAAACTAAACAAAATCAATAATCTGACATAAAACATGCGTTGCAGGCTCAATCAAAATCAAAACTGAACGAAACATAGCAAAGTCAACATGCAAGGAAAATAGCATATAACAAAAGAACAATGTGTTGTTTCAAGTTGAAGCACTCATCTTTGTTCCTCCATCTACTTTCTAATTTGTCTTGTCTCTCCCTAACTTTCCCTTTTCTCCATCTACCATTTCTTTTCATATTTATAAGAATATTAATTCATTCTTCTAGTTTATTTTAGTATTATTTAGCTAATTTACATGATGAAATTTTCTTTGACCAGTTATTGAAGTTCCAAATAATTTCTTGAAACTAGAGTATTGTAAGAGGCCAACAAATTTGTGTAAATTTATTTAGTTTTGAAATTTATTGAAAACTGCACCATATTTCAGTCCACTTTACCACATGTATGATGATTCTATTGCACATACAAGTATCCTTCTCCTCCAACTAACTCACTTGTATACTCATTTGGTTCATCTCAATCCCAATGCATTATTACACATAATTATTCTCCATAAGCACCAAACAGCAAAATCAGAAATATATCAAGGTCAAATGCATTTCAGAGAGGAAGGCCCCCTACATACATATATGAATAGCGAGAAACATATTGTGTAGGGCAAAAATAGCTGCATGATCTAAGCTAGATGTTGCAGACCGACAGGCAACTTTGATATTCTTGCAGGGATAGTCAAACTAGCATTGGCGATACTGCTGTCATGGAAATACTTTCCTAAGCATAAAAATGCCATAGCAATTGAAAGAATATCATATGTGCAGCATGTCCCAAGCATACATGTACATACTTTGGAATCACATCATATACAATGTGATCTTTTGAGAAGTTGTTGGCAGTTAGTAAAAAGTTAGTTTAATAATATCAATTAATCAAAAGAGCACTGATTGCACAATGCCAATTACCCTTGAGTAAGAATAAAATTTGCACAAATTAAAAAAAAAAAAAAAGACCAGGCCTATAGTATGAAATATTCCAGTAAAAAAAAAAAAATTCTGAAACTCTGTGTAATCGATTTCCTAGTTTCACCCCATCTTGAAAGTTCAATATCGAGTTTTCTTGCACGGAAATAAACAAGAGAAACTTGAAACAAGTGACACAACCACTCTCACAGATGCAGACAATCAGACATCATCAGCCATCTTATGAACACATGCCCTTTATATCACAATCTCAATGTACAAAAACATTATCAACAAGTGATCAAGATAGGGAAGGGGAAGGGAATTAGTGGTAGTATCATTACTTTGATATGTAACAATAAAAGAGCAAAGAAAAGGATGCCAAATTACCAATAGAAATATGATACCTGATAATTACAAAATTAATACCTCCTGCAAATATATACTCAGCTCAATAAAAATTCATTATTCAGGGCTTAATGGTTATTACTGCTGCCTTGAATTACTTTGTGATTACACACCATTCATTTCAAAATTCAATCTAACTACATACTTCTATTGGGATCGCAAAGAGTTCACAACTGTTCAACCTCAAATTTCTGATTGATTATCCTAAAATACTTCTTGATATGTGGGCGCTATTTTTTACCAATTATAACACAGGTATAATATATCTTGGGTTTCAAATGCAGTGTAATTAATTTCCACAATATTCAGATTACTTTGAAAAATCAGTCACAAAGTGCATCTTTCAAGAGCAATATGAACTCCCACATGTGTGAGCAGTTTGAGGTGTACCTCAAAAAAAGTGATAAATTTCTGTGAAGGTAATTACCAGTATTAATCAAATTTATTTGAGGGAGGGGTTGTGCAATTTAAGTGATGTTTCCAAATTAGTGGATTTTGAAAGGTATGACGATAGCAGGTTTTGGTAATCATAAACTTCTGGCTTTGAGACATACCATTTTTCACTTTTATTTATGAATTCAAAATAACGATACTACCATGCAAAGTACAGTGGAGATATAAAACTGTTCACCATTCCAACCTTAAAATGGCTTACTTCAAACTTCTGGCAGTAAGGTGCAACATCAGATAATCATAACTTAATACCCTCATCTTTTTTCTTTGAATACTATTTTGCAAACAACTTTTTTTTAAGTAAAAAGCGCAAAAGCAGCTATATTCCAAAAGGGTATAATAAATAGAGTATTGGCTCGTGGTGATGCATATCCACTGTATGTTGGGGGGGGGGGGGGGTGGTTCTACATGCAAGCAAATATCTCTTATTCTACTGATGGTACTATCAATATGGTTTTCCAGAGCCACCCGTGAATACCTGAAATTCAAAGTGAGATTGTCTTTAAAACGAGTATATTATTTGTACTTTTTCACATTAAACTGAATTTCAACTAATTCCTTGCCTATTGTGTTACAATGGTAATATGATTACATGTTAATCTTTTAAAACCAAAAGAAATTGAGCAAAGCCAGCTTTGCAGTGCCTTTGTATAAAATGTGGAGACATGTGCGGGTAACACTTCTTAAAACCAAGAATCAATTAGTAAACTCTAAAATGATAATATTCCTCTAAATGCTAATTATTCCTTTCTTTACCTGCTGAACCGATTCCAATCATGATGAGATCTTCCCAGTACAGTGTACATATTACACGTGTATCATACTAAAATGCAATTTGACTAATGCAAAATGAAATTTAGCCCTTGTGCTAGACCTGTACCACATTTATGTACTTTTAGTATATGAAGTATGCAAGAAATGTGTATTTATACATGTAAATTAACGGATGAATATTCTTGCATTTAATGATCAAATTCATATAATATAAGGTATTCAGCATAGATTATGTTTTAAAAGTCAGTTTAGGTTAGATACCGATTACTATATAAACTCAATATATGCTGTATAATACCTGTGTGATCAATTATTTTATTAAAAATGATACACCATGAACCAAGTAGTAATAAATACACCCTCAGAAAAAATATTCCCTCTCAGAAAACATTCTTCATATATTCTCTTTGAGGCATTTATAACATAATATTAGAACTGCAATAAAAAATGCAAATGAAATGAAAAAAAGCATGTAATCCTCTTTTAGTAAGATAAAATGAACATCTTGTCAATGCACATTTTATAAATTTATAGCTGCAATTATACATCTTCCATAAAACTATATTAGAATTTGTTTTTCATCTAGGTTCATAAAATTGTACTAGGAAAATATTTGTGTCTTTTTTCACAAATGATATTCAAATTACCCTCAAATATCAAATTTCTTTTTATAATAAAAAATTAGATCATGCAAAATAAAATGTCTTTATTATTTTTTAAACGCTAAGGCAACTATCTGTATGACTACTAATGTTAGTATTTCTATGCACAAATTAAAAAAAAAAGGAAAATATTGTATATTCAAAACGTCTCTGGCAAAATGTCCTCACAACCTTTGAAAAGTAGAACATTAATCAAATTTAATGCCTACTGTATTAAAGATACATTTTTTTCTATCTAGTCAAACAGCTTCTCTCAAATACCTGGGTTTTCGACTTAAAAAAAAAAGAGATAAAAAGAAGAAAATATTACCTATCAATTCAAACAACTAGGCTAAAATGTTCAGTATTTAGATTTTTTAAAAATGATAATAATTAGTGTTAGTGGCTCTGGTTTCTGTATGGTAGGTGGAAGGTGATTGGTTAATCAGGTTTGCATGCCAACATTCCATGATGCAAAGAATGCTCTGATTGGCTACTTATCCGACCTTTGGCCTTCTCTTCTGCAGACTTGTCTTTGTTCTTCACTGCCTCGTCTGTGCACAATCAAGTTTCAAGTTCTCTCACTTTATCTTTATTCCATGCAAGTTTATTTGAAAAATCTTTCTTTAAAAAGTCGTATATGATTGCTATATCATCAGTAATCGTTCATGCATACTGCTTGTATAAAATCTGTTATACACATACATAAATCATAAATATTGAAACATTGTTCTCATATATTTGCTAAAAATATTGAATTTCATTCTCATATATTCGCCAAGAGCATGTTTCCAGTTACATGTACATCAAACAAAAATATTTGCACTTTTCTTCCTCAATTCTGTGAATTGAGAGACCCAATAGAAAAATAAATGCCTTTTACCTATTGATTTCTACAAAGAACATATGAATTTGAGAATGTAAAGTACAACAACACAATACAATATGCCATCCTACCGAGGCAATTTTCTTTAATTTAAAGAACTGCAGCAATGTGGTACCTTGCCATGTCATGTGTCATTCTCTCCTTTTAGCACAAATTGAACCATAATAACAATGATCAGACATTCATCAAAGATAGCACTTGAGATGCTCAGATTCATTTTAATTCATATCAGTTCTCTCTTGTTCCGAAAAAGTTGTCTTTTTCTGTCATGAGAATGGCCTTCTTTTAGAAGGCAGGGGCACAACAAATTTGTTCTAAAGGTTCAAAACTGTTGAAGCACCTCCTTGAATCGATCTGATCTGTACTTCTTGTTTAATTTCTGCCACAAGGAGTGCAAGAGATGATACACAGCGATGTATCAGATTGTTTTGGTTTGGAAAAATTGCTACAGTGGTAACCAGGGGAGCGTTTCATCAAGTGTCTTGTCAGTGATTTTTACCAACAAATTTGCTATCAGCCAATCAGATGCAAGGATTTCAGTAGCTTATAACAGTTGTCGGTAAAAATCACTGACAAAACACTTGATGAAGTGCTCCCCAGGCTTCAACTTAATCAGTCAGTATTGCTACATAGCCTACATACTCACTATATGGTCTGGCATAAACCAATCCCTCATTCAGGCAAGCCTCTTGAACAAATACGGTAACCTACTTGCCTGAAATGTTTACCATTAGACATCATTTTACACAGTCACAAATTTTCCTTTACATGTCCAGATACAAACATAAATCAGTTCCTAAACTTCACAAATGCCATTCAAATATCCCCACAAGGAATCAACAACAACCAGTTACAACCAGTTACTGTCAGGTCTTCATATCTATTAACACACCCAATACACAATAAACATAAATCAGGTCCTTCAAGGCAGATACAACATCACTAACCGGTTACAACCTGTTAAAACCAGGTACTGCCAGTAGATACTCAAAACCACTACTACACCACATTACATGCCCTACATATCAATCACCCAAGCCATTCAAACATGACTGGAAAGACAGTGTAAGATCTTACCTGCTAGAGAGCTGGCATGTTTCATGGCATGGTGTCCTAGGTCCTTCAAGGCAGATACAACCTTCATCATATGATCAGCACTCTCATACAGAGAATTCTGAACCTGTAATACAGATTTTAATAAGATTTGAATTATCAAAATGAGGTAATTTATGCAAACAGTTAGTCTGCTAACGGCCAAAAGGGCGATTTTCATTTTGGTGATACATTGTAATAGAAGAATATAGAACAAGGAGGGTATAAGGAAAGTTTAAGAATAAAGTGCCCTTCTTTTTTCAAATAAAATGAGGTCAAAAAATATTACATCGAATATCACAAACAGCACAGCTGCTATATCTTCAACATTGTATCAATATCTCTAAGACCATAAAATTGAGATTGCAATAGTTCCAAAACTGTTTGGGTTCCTTATACCCCCTGTATACTCCACCACTATTGTGAAATTCAATATAGTGGAGAAGATAAAAAATAGGAAAAGGTCATTGCCATACGTACATGCATATAACGTCAGTGTAAATAGAATTCACGTAATACACACTCACACGATTTAACAATGAATTAAAATTCACATAATAAATTCAAGAAACTCAGTAGGGTACATGGATGTTATTGCATGGAATGGATCAAACTTGACTTACATCAACTCCATAGGAGATGGAAGTAGGGCCGGGGGTAGGTCCCTCCATGGAAGACTCTCCCAACTGCTTTGGCAGACGTCGACGAATCTAGACAGAAACAACAACAGAGGCGAGTAATATTAACAAATGGGTGAACACTCTTCAAGGATACATGTAGTCATCCAGAAAGTGGTTTTATCAATGGGCTACCGGTAATTTTTCTAGGGGGTAGTAGTCCACTTGTAGCACTTGTAGCAGTCAAGACACATGAAAAGTTAGTGACTTGTACCAATTAAAGTTGGTGCAGGTTGTGTATCAAGGTTTGTTTTTTTTAATAATAAAATCAAATATGGTACATCAGACAGAATGAAAAGATTTGCTCCTACAATCATACATTTGTATAGCTCTGGAACTTCAGAAGATGGGAAATGGTCACATAATTACACCTAATTTTGCACAAAAATCTCAATTTGAAAAAGTTCAAGTTTCAATAAAAAAGATTCATTGGTATGTTACTGTTCACTTGCACAAAATACAAACTTGCAGATAAACAAGTGTATACTACACTCTACACATGCACCCTTGAATGGGCAGATCATTTATGTACACTTAACCAAATAACCTTGGTAATTTTCACACATTGAGTCAAGAAAATTATTTTTTTACAGGGAAAAAAAGGAAAATTGTATAAACTCTCACCATTCTAGCAAACTGCTTGAGATCTGTATTGGTGCTCTCCATATCACGCATCAGGATGGAGAAATCTGCCGTCTCCTGGTTGGCCTGTTAAAAAAAATGCAAAAAAAAATTACCACTAAATGATCCTGATTTTAAAAAATGTGTCTATCGTTCACATGTCCCAGTCAAACCAGTGAAACCAAGTTCAATATATCAATTTTCATGATCTACACCTAATTTTTATATGTTTATTTCCTTTAGTCTCTCTTCCTCTCTCTTTTCTTTACCCCCCCCCCCCCCCCCCTCTATAGACCTTCTTTTCTCGTTCTGTCTCTCTAACATATAAAATTTGAGTTGTGCCAACATGTTCTGTAAATCAAATTTCCTAAAGGAAATTGATATATTTTGATTGATATGATAGTCTCAATTATAAATATTGAATTCATACCACCATAATATTTCACTGTCTATTGTACAAATTATTCATTCAAACATTAAAAAAATAAGCAAAATACATATAGGGAAACCATAACACATAATGAAGCATGCATTATTGATTCAATGACATGCTTATTGGTCTGTAACTAACCATGGCAAGTTTGTACAATGTTTATAATCGATACAAGGTACGTGTAATAAAAATGGGGAAATGTAATGAAAATTCATCAGCTTGTGTATTTTAAACCAAGCATCTATTCTCCAGGACACTAGTTAAAACCCCCTTGATAAAAGAAAAAAGCATCATTACAGGGAGACCATAGCAGTTCCCACCAAGCACATGTCCACAACAAAAGACAGCACCAATAAAAATACACAAAGCATAGACAATACTACGAAAATGGCTCTTTGCAGTAATTTTCTACTTAACCAGGGGCTCTACACTTACAATTTGCGGGGGTCTGGATTCATGTGTCGTCTTTTAAAACTGTAAAAAAAAAAAAAAAATGGGGGGGGGGAAGGTTCTGGAGTGAGAATTTTGGGGCTTATGTGCACTGGGCACCTGTTGGTGTTGAGCCCTGGCTCAACATATAATTTCTCCACTGACCTGCATGAGGACTCGTAGTTTCTTGACCTCGAGGGCGACACAGTCTGATCCAGACGACATAAGAGAGATGTGATTAGCCATGAGGGCAGTGGTGTCGATCTCTTCTTGGAGTAGATGCACGCTGTAGAGATGCTCCAGGTATTCAATGGCTCACTCTAAAGACTCCATGGAGACATTCTCATCAAGCTGGAGTAGCCAGAAAGGGGGAAGATGATGAAATGGATATTTTCAGTATTGTTTCTACAGTTTGAAACTACATGTATCCCACTTGACATTTACAAGACAATCTTTCTATAAAGAGAAGGTTGAATTCTGGGAAAGGTGAAAAATAATTTGTGAGCTCCATTATTCCTTTTATGTCAGTCTGGAAGAACATCATAGTAGAAAATGTCCTGAAATCCTAATCCTAAAAATTATTGTTCTTCAGATGCCCTTACATTCGAAAAATGACGAGAAATAAGCTGAAGTGTTTAGGCCAAACATTCATGCAACATGTGTGTGCAGTCCCATATACCCATTTCTGTGTGCAGTGCATTTGCTTTTCAGTGATATTGGGTCAATATCTTGTCATTTTGATGATTCCAAAACCTCACAGTATACATCGACTCTTATGTAGACATGATCAACCTTTCCCAATGGCTTTGAGAGTTTCTTTCACAATGCAATTGCATGACCAGAAATCAACTTTATATTCATTACAGAGTGGAAATTGTGGGTAAATCTCCCTTAAAATACCAGAAAAAACAAGACAACTTCAATTCAGATTCAGTACTTTGGAAGATAATTACAATCTACAATTTATCAATAAATCTGCCCCAAAATAGAAATTTGACTTCCATTGTTTACATTGTCACGTATGACTGTATCCATAGGCAGAAAGCAATCTTCTAATATTTAACACTTTTTGAAAGACTGGTGACTTACCTGATCCTTTCTCAGGAGATCAAGCATGTGATCCACACAACGCTCATGGGGAGCAATCTCTGGAAACAGGGTTCCAATCTTACAAAAGAGCTCCACACTACAGGTGTTCAGAGCACTGTGGAAAATTTAAACAAATAACAAAAGATGAAATCCAAAGAAAAATAGCTTATCATACTGAGGAAATTTGATTTCATAAGAAAATCTTTGCTTTGATCTGAGCAATATGTAATAAATGTAATAGACTGTACATTCTCAACAAAAAAAAAGAAATAGTTATAAATACAATGACAATCAAAACCTTTATCCAGTAAGCCGTCTCCTATATTCTTGCAACATCATCACTGATTTCTTCACATAATAAGTTCAAAATTATCTCATTATTCTACAAGTTTCAATATTGTAATGGCAAAATCATTACCAGTTTTGCTTCTGACTTGTGAAATGTTGTTAAAGCCCTTCGTGTATAAAGGATATATTGCACAGCAGCATGGTAAAATACTGGAAGATGGGTATCTTAAAAAATGAATTTTGTTTTTTTTAATGATTTCTTCCACAAAATCACTTTCAAAGCAGGGTGCAAGTTTAAGAAATGTAAGCCTTTCTGCCACCGATTTCAGACTTACACGTGCGGTATCGTTAGGGCGATCCATGCAGTGTCCTGTACGACATATGATATTTATCCATATATTTCATCCATAAATGAAAAATCTCTTGATATGACCTTGACTAATGGTAGTGATAGCAGAAAGAATCATTATTCAATCGTCATATGGATAGAATGTTCATTTTTAATGAAATATGTTGAAAAAAGACATGTCGTAAGGGACAGGTTGCACGGAATCGCCCATTACAGGATAGATTATCTGCGAAATGTCAGAAGGTGACTATCAAGATCAACTTACGTGTTGTACTTGTTGAGGATGGTTCTCAGTTTGTGCATCATAAACGTAAGAGAGTTGAAGAAGGAAAGCTGTTCCCCAAAGTTATGACGCAGGACTTGCTCTCTATCCACCGTCTCTGGTATGTCAGCCTTGGAGTAAGAGAGAATAGAAGATCACAAAATTAGATATACATTTAAATTCAATTCAACTTTAAGATGCTGAATGGGCCATAATGCAAGGTTGAATAAACAGCCAGTCAAGCCACTACAATAACGATAATGGCAACGAGATGTTTAATTAAAGGTACACCTAACTATGTTGTGGGTACCTGTGAGTATGCTTGTGTTTGTTAATGGTAGGGCAGCTTTAGGATGTGCTTTTAATTGAAACTCTTTTTATCTTTATCTTTAATGGTGAAGTCTGACCAGCCCCTAAACTTCAAAAATTAAATACATGTAGATGATTGCACATAAACTCACAGAAAATACTTAATAGTTGGATTGTTTTGAAGAGAGGGATAATAATTAAATTACTAATTTTCTCTGTCACATGACAATCATATAGATGAGTAGTTGTTTTTTGTTTTTTTAATCAAAGATTGTATGTATATGAAAGGACAAAAAGTATATAAAACTTAGAATTTTACAAATCTGATTTTGGTTAATGGTAGGCAGATCACAAGCATCAGAAAAAGAATGCAATCTCTCATGTCACAGTTGCCCCCATCTAATCATCTGATAATAAGAAAAGGTCACATAATCAATCACATGATTACTTTGTCTTTGATGTGGTTGATGAGGAGCATAGACTTGGCAAGCATACGGGACACCAGCATAAGAACATGAATGCAGTCATGGTCACCTGGGAGGCAAAGAAAGTCACATGATTAATCACATGACACCATAGTTATAATACAACAATCTTTGCTTTCTCATTCTGTGACTGAACAGGCTTTAATGTATTTATACAATAAAGTACACAATCCCGAAAGACCATGGCTCGAACACTACATTTGGGCGATATTTTCGTAAAAGCAATTAAAGAAAAATGACATGATGGGCACACAGGGCACCTTCTTCCATTTATAATCTTAAATTGAGATATCAAACTTTGAAAAGGGAAAGTCAAGGAAAAGGAGGTACAAATGTACATTTCAAGACAAGCTAAAAGCCTGCCTACTTAAACAGTTATAACAGTTATAACCTATATATGAATCAATAGGCTTGTGTTTAATTGTCTTGTTCTGTATGTATATTTTATTTTTCTATCATATTCTTTGTCCATACTTTAATGATGTATAATCTGTTGAAATTTACATTGGGATCAAATTTAAGTCTTTAAATTCTTTTGATCGAATCACATATGTAGATACCTATTATTGTCTTGTTTTTTAATATTAATTTTTTTTCTTTGTTTTTTCTTCACTCTGTTATGTAATGATTGTGATATTGAATGTTTTTGGTTAACTATTTCATGCATTGTTTTTCAGTAAATGTGGAAAATAAACTTTGAACTTTGAACATTGAAACTGACCTCCTCTGCGTAGGAATGAGTCTGGCATGAAGGATGTCAACATGCGGATATGCTCATTAGCTTGATTCACCTCTAGCTTACGCAGCTCTACCTCAATGGTCTGAAACACATAAAACAGAAAGAAAATGGGAGGGGCGAGTGAGAGAGTGAGAGTGAGAGTGAGAGACAGAGACAGAGAGAGACAGACAGAACAGAGACACAGAAAGACAGACAGACAGAAAGAGAGAGAGAGAGAGAGAGAGAATAAAAGAATAGAAAAGGAGAAAGAAAGAACAAAATGGAGAGGTGAGCAGAGACATAAAGCAAAGGCAAGATAGTGAGGGTGAGAATGGGAGAAAGAGATAAAGAGACATTACAAGAAAGTGAATAGCAAGATGAATAGAAAACAGAGAGAGAGAGAGAGAGAGAGAGAGAGAAGATATATAGATGTAAAGATGTTGGGAGTGGAAAGCAATTAAGAAATTAAGCAAATTTTATGCCTACCTTTTTTCAATTGATACTCTACATGTATCTTAACTGCATGCAACCTGAATTGACATATTTACTCGTAACATGTGTATATGAAGAAAATGAGAAAGTGAGCAAAATAAAAAGAGAACGGGGGACAGAAAGAGACAAGAAGAGTGAATGAGGAAAAGAATATAAAGAGTGAGAAAAAGACAGATAGAAAGAGATAAAATGAGGGAGCAACAGAAAGAGAGAGAGAGAGAGAGATAAAGAGACAGAGACAGAGAAAGAGAGGGAGAGAGAAAGAGAGAGAGAGAGAGAGAGAGAGCAATAGAAAGATAGCAATATATTTTTGCACAGGTACATGTACAAATCCTTAGCTAACTAAAACTTGGGTCAAATCCTCAGGAGAAACATACTGAATATATCCATGATATATATGGACAAGAGATGAAAAACAAAATCCACCTACCTTGGATTGGGCCTTTGCTTCAGCAAACTTAGTGGTGAAGTCGTAGGCCGGAACCTCAGATGGGGAGCTATCAGCATCGCTCGACCGAGTCTGATTCACCAGATCACGATTCTTCTCCTGTTGGGGCAGAGACCATCAATTCAAATAAATTCAATAATTCAGGAAGGATACAGAAGAGAGGAAATAACATTTAACCTGCTTTTACTTGATAATAGTGCTGTAGCTCGGAACCAGAACTGGTCTCAAACTCGCCAGACTGAAGGTTTTGAGCAGAGCCAGACTAAAACCTGAATCAGGTCAACTCGGTAACAGAGGTCTGGTAGTAAAGGGCTGTGAAAAGCACACTTTTTATCATATGTAAATACTCAAGAAAGTGTACTTTTTTTCTAATACATTTGTGTGTATACATGTACATGTCTGCATAGAGTGTATTGTAAAATGTGTTACAAAGTCCTCTAATGAAAAGAACGGACATTTAGTAACATCAAAATTTTGATAATAGATTTAAAGTGATTGATTAACGTTGTGAAAAATTGTAAAATCAGCTCAAATGCCAGTGAATTGTGTGCAGTCCTCTAACTACATATATAATTAAGGATATGTGAAAGTATGAGAGAAAATGGAACCCGTTTACTATCCCAAAAAAGAGAAAATCGCGATCAATCGCTAGCGCAAGTTGCTCGGCTTCTTCGCTGCGCTGCAGTCACAAAAACCAAGCACCAGCGCTTGGCGATTTCAGAGCGGGTTTCCAGCCCGTACGGTATTCTGTGATAGAGCGAGGTATGCCAACCGTAAGAGTTCATTAGGGTTCTGTGGTACTCTATCCCGACATCAATGTTCAATCGTAAATATCTTGATATATAAACGACCGATCAGCTTATAAAACTCAGGCGATTCCTGTCTGGGCTAAAGGTTTGCAATTATGATTACAGCATTAGCTGGAACAGTGATTTTTTTTTTCAATCCTGGGCAAAGTTAATCAATGCCTTTAACCGTGTTCATTAACGAGTTATCAGACCGGTCCAGAACCCAGTAAGGATTTGTAGAAGTTAACGAGCCAGACCAGACCAGGGGGTGTTTCATAAAGCTGTTCGTAGAGTTACGCATGACTTTACGAACGACTTGAATATGAAGTGCCAGATAGGATGCCCAAAGTTTTTCCTGATGTTTTAACATAATGTGACTGTATTTCTAATAACCTCAATTAAATTATGGCAAAATGATATACTTTGAATAAAAAATGTTTGCTATAATAAGAATGTTAATCTACATCTGCACAGTTCAACTTTAGTTGATGCAGGTAAAAATGATTAAGCATCCCATTTGGCTTGTCATATTCAAGTCATTCGTAAAGTCATGCGTAACTTTACGAACAGCTTTATGAAACACCCCCCAGGACTTTGGGCTGCGAGCTACAGCAGTATTCATAACCAACTGAGAGCAGTATGAGGTTTCATCATGCATAATAAATGATGGGGAAGATGGACATACAAAACACTCTTCAATAAAAATGAAAACGAAAGCTGGGTGATCATTTCAAGGAATGATTCTTCATCTTCTAAATGCCTTTGTAAATTTTGAAATCCTAGTGTCAAACCCTGATGGCAGTCATCTGGGCCCCATTTCATAAAACTTTTTATCAATAACAAGCTACAATAATTGTTATAAGCTACTGAAATCCTTTAATCTGATTGGCTGAGAGCAAATTTGTCATAGAAATGGGGGAGTTGTTATTGATAAGTTTTATGAAACGGGGCCCTGGAAAGCATTTAAACATGATATTTGGGATGATAATAGATAATTTTTTATCCTCCATCCTCCAGGTTCTTATTGAAAGGCTAGAGAGCAAATTTCTATTTCACTAGGAAGTATTAAAGACCACAAAAAGAAAACAGAGAGGGTATAAACTAGAGTCATCCTTACCTGTAGAGAGGCGGTGAGCTGCCTGAACTTGGCTATAGTCTCCTGATGATCATGGATGTTCTCCTGGAATTGGCTTATCTTGAGTTGATACTGAGATATCTGACTCTTGCTCATATCCAGCTCCTCCCTCAGCTCCATCTCCGTCTCCCTGGCATTCTCCTGGAGCTCCTCGTTCATGTCATTCATTGCTTCCTATTACATGGAATGAAAGGAACAACAAAGATATTATGTTTGGTTCGAAAATCCATTTGACTTTTAGAGACTTTTAGAGTGACAAAACAAAAAGTAGTTCAAAATATCATGTGCATATAAAAAGAAACACATAGAAAACGAACATAATTCTTTCCTAAAAAAATATATTGTGCGAAGTTTTTTACCCTCTTTTTTCTAATACACTTCAATACAATATTTCTAGGGCATTTCATGGCCAACCATTTTCAGAAGATATGTCGAAAAAAAATTCAACTACATAGAAAATGCCTGTAATCATCCAATGCAAAATACATTTCCAAGAGATGAAAAAGGTTGTTTAACACAAATACATGCATTCAGTTGGAAGTGAAGGGTGTCAAAATTATGACAATAAGGCTGCCCTAGCCTCGAAATCCAGGACCTACATGTAGTAGCACTCACCAGATCAGCCATGGTGGCCTCTAGTTCCTGGAACTTCTCCTCCATCTCCAGGTTCTTCTCAGTCAGACTCTCTACCATCTCCTCAGCTCCAAGTGCAGCATCAACCTGTGTACCAAGAAGATGATGCGTTTCTATAGTGATATCACAGAGATGATGGTTACTATGCCGCTTCTTTGTGTTAACATGTTCTGGAGTAGGATCCTTTGTGGTGTCTATCTAGATATTTCTGAGCAATCATCATGAGCATCCTTTCTCTAAGATGATGTTGCTGTAAGCATCATCAACACCATCAGCATCATTCTCACTACCTTGCATATGCACAGCATTTATGATATATTGCATGATAAGTGCTTGCACTTTCTAAGACTCAGGCTTTCAATTTCTCATGTCAAAAGTGTGTATGCAGTGGGCAGCAAGATTGCTATTGATATGGACAAGTTAGCTACATGTAAATATAAGGCTCCAAAGGTGATGCCTCTAGATGAAATACAAACATCTCCTTTGAAAAAGAGATGTACCGTGAAGGGAAAGGTGAACAGCGTTAGCGGAATCAGGGGCAGTGAGAAGAAAAGTGTAAAAGAGTTGACACTTGAAGATAAAGGCGGTAAGGTGACTGTTTGTCTTTGGAGAGACTCCGCGGACTGGTCGGTGACAATTGACAAGGAAGTAACAATTGGACCTGTCATGGTGCAACTGGACAAGAGGTCGAATGTTCAAAAGGTGCACAGTGTAACATCAGCAAACATTGAGGGAAACAAATTCTGTACGAGCATTGGGGAAGGGGCCACCGATCCAGACAAGCTCCCTCCTGAACTTCTACTGAAGGGTGGGGATTGTCTTGTGTTGGAAGAGGACTATGGCTTGAGTTTTACTGATCTACCCATGGTGATTGTCATAGAGAGGGAAGTATATGAAGGAGATGAAGACAGAGGATGTTACGGTGTGGCAGTTTTGTTGGGTTTGAGGTTACATATATCCATTGAAGGTTGTGTTACTGATGGCATTTCTGGTGTTGATAAATGTCTGTTTTCATATGCATTGGTTTTTGGTTTTTTTAAATCTAGGTTTAGTTTTTGGGTTTTTACTACATGTTCTTGTTGTTTAATATGTCTATTTCAACTGTGGCAGTAAGTTAAACATTCAATACAGTTTATATGATGTAGGGTGATCGAAGGGTGAAATATTAGTGATTATTACCAATACAGGGCATTTTAGCTGCAAAATAAAAAGCCGTATTTTGCGCTCTACTCCGAATCCGTAACCGCAACGGGCAATATTTGCCATATTGCCCTCTTCCCGGTTTTCCCCATAGACCAATGTACTAAAAAAAAGGGCAACATTTCGCCATATTCCACCCTTTCATTTTTACCGAGCGTATCCATTGTTTAAGCCTTTGTACGCAATAAAGTGTACAAAGGCTTAAACAATTTACGTCACAATTGCTTTCCCAAAATTACATACCGGTATGAATTACCTGAAATCAGAGGGACTGACAGGCAAACAGACGTGTTTGTAATTGCTACAAAATATGCATATACATGATATACATGTAGGTAATATTGGCTGGCTCTACTTTCGGGGAATATCGAAAATGTTGCCCTTAAAAGAACCATATTGCCCTCGTCTTCGACTCGGGGCAATATAATTCTGTTACGGGCAACATATTCGATATCCCCCTCAAGGCCAGTCAATATTATATAATTGTTATTCTATCTCCGAAAAGGATTGGCGGGGGTGGTGGTGGGAGGGGGGGAGCATCAAGGCCTGTCTCTAGACAATTTTTATTGGGCAGATCGGATTGCACATTTGTCCTGCCAATTTCATCTCTATTTTTTCAAGTCATGTGGTTCTTTTAACACTGAATCTCATCCCTGTTATAGTATTTACATGTATATCATCTCTGTCTCTCTCTCCTTCTCTTTTTCTTTCTTTCTTTCTCTCCTTCTTTCTTTCTTTCTCTCCTTCTCTCTTTCTTTCTTTCTTTCTCGCACCCCTTCCTCTTCTCCCTCCATCTTCTTTTTCTTTCAATGATTGCCTAGTGCTTGTGTATATACCGTAACCGGGTAGCATGTTAAAAGTGTTATTCTGTTGTAGATTACTCAGAAATTTATGTTAACAGCAAGGAGTACCACTATTGTGTATCTTTTTTTTTTTTTTTTTAATTGTAGTTACACGTACAAGTATATGTTTACCTTATCTCATTATTTTTTTTATGTGTGCACCAGCCAATGTGGAGAGCCTCTTGGCAGAATTTTAAAATTCTTTTAGGTGATCCCCAGGTATTGGCTGGTGCTAAATCATGTAAATCTTTATACTGTTATTCTGTTTTGTTATTTTTGTGATGTTCTCTATGTACATATATTTCTTATTATCTTGCCTGGAAATAAAATAAATAAATAAAATAAATAAAATATTTCCACACGTAGGTGCTTTGCAAAGAATCACACATGAATGCACAGAATTTGCATACATATCCCTGACTGATGTTAGACAGACAACATTAAAAAGAAATTTCCAAGTATTTTCAAACTAGTTTTTAGAAAACTCACCTTTAAAAATGTTGTAAATATCACGTCTTTTAAAACAATTTTACGGCATTTCTCATTTCCTTCAACCCCTCCCCCCCCCCCCCCCCCCGGCTCGCTCGCTCTCTCTCTCTCTCTCTCTCTCTCTCTCTCTCTCTCTCTCTATCTCTCTCTTCCTCTGTCTTCATCAGCGATCAAGATTGATGTCAACTATTATTGAGATGAAAGGGAAGAGCTCACCTGTTCTTTCAGTTCTATGATTGTGTTTTCTGCATCCTGAAAGGAAATACAAAAAAGTAAAAAGGTTTGAAAATTTTTCTCTAAATCATAAATACACTGTACTAGGTACATGTATACAAATGTTGACACTTTTTATCGTTAATAACTCAAAAGTTAAAACTCATATCAGACTGAGGTTTTCAAAATGTACAATTGGAGAATGTCAAATTTTATTGGAATAAGTTTTGTAAGATTTCCTTCATTAATATTCTTAAAATAATGCTCTGAATATTTAGATATTGTGGCCTTGATTTTTCAAAACTAAAATCTAATTAAATATCAGGAGCATTGTTTTAAGAATAGTATTCCTAAAACGTACTCCAAATAAATTTGACATCCTTCAACTTTACAATGTGAAAATCTCGGTCCGATACAAGTTATAACTTTTGAGTTATTTATCAACAAAAGTGTCAAATGTTATTTTTTACATCTAGTACCCCAAATTTTTTTTTTATAAATCTTCTGCAACAGATAATTGTTATTGAAATCAAGTATAAGTATACCTAGGATATGTTGTCAAATTCCCTCATCTTCACCATTACTATCATCATCAATATATAACAAGACTAAGATTCTAGTACCTTCAAGGCCTTGTTGGTGCTGTCCTTCTGCGCTTTGATATCCTTGAGTTCTTGAGAGAGTTTCTCCTTGTCCTTCTGAGCTCTCTGATGCTCCTGCTTCTCAGTGTTAGACAGGTCACGCAGTCTGCATGGAATTATTTATCATTATTACCTCATCACCTGCTACAGTTTGAATTTTTCACAAGATTCATACTAAATCAATAAATTTTGTAATGACATTTGGTTTCATGTTGATCTTCTCCAAACTAGAGGCAGAGAACATACATGATTACAATTTGTTCACAAACCAGCAAGAAAAACATTTATTTACCCACACAATCATGTTTGTAATTACCTTCCTTCTAATGCAGACTGCAATGTATACATTGCATATCTCGCCCCATCATTATAGATGAATATATGATCTGCACACGAGAAAGACAATTAAAAATTATTCTTGGAATACAAGTGACTTTCAGAGAATACTCACTTGACCAAGGCTTCCTTGAGGCGAGTATTCTGCTGCTCAAGCTGCTTTAGTTGGTAGCTTGCAGATGCTCCTTCCGTTCCTGGATTTTAAAAGATAAATGATAGAAATAAAATCTGTATTTATTTTCATCACAAGCACAGAATAGCCTAATTTTTTTTTTGACCAGACGATAGCTGAAAATAAAAGAAATCATCTGCCAATGAGTGCATAGACCGCTTCTGTAATGTATACAAATTTATGCACATAATTCTCTGAGCACTTAGTGACGAGCTATTCCATTAACCTGCTTTTTATAAATGAGCCTCAATGCTTGGAATCCAGTATGCATACATTATCTGTTGCTATGTACAGCAAGCTTCCGTCAAGCTTTCAGGTTGTCAAGAACAACCTTTGTTTGAAAGGTATGTATAAAATTTGCATACATTGCCGAAGCGGTCTATAGGTTGGGGCGGGCTTACGTAATTTCCGGTTAGCAACCCTTAGAGCGATGAAAACAATATTCGTGCTTGCTCAAATCCAGCTCGAATGCTGATCACACAACCTGGTAACAGCTTTTGACTCTTATCAGGCCCATGATAGCCTCGGCATTGTGCTGGTCGATGATTCGGTCGAGCGAGCCATGTTTGACGGTCTGCTGATCATGCAAGAATCTCTGTGTTTTCATGAACGAAAGTACCCGGATGACCGCCCCGATCTATTACAAGAACATGCACTTACATGCATCCTTGCCACAAAAAAGAGAGAAATATTCACCTCCTTCTTCGATCTCACTGCGTAGCAGCTCCAAGTCAAGGGTCAACTCCTCCACTCGCTCCTTCAGCGTGTCCACCTCCTGCTGGAGGGTGTCGGCCTTCTCCTCCGCCATCTCCTTGTCCAGGGTGGCCATCTCAATGGTTTCAGCAACGCCGGCCATCTCCTCGGCGTGACGCTCCTTCTCCTCGACTGCCTCCCTGGCCTCCTTCTTGGCGTCCTGGAGCTGGCGTTCCAAGTCCACCTTGGCCTCCATCATCTTTGACTTGAACTCTTGGAGCTAAACAACGTAACAAGAGGAAGCAACATTGGTAAACCTTTTTTTTTCTTTGTATATTATCAGCTTTTTGGAAAAGATTTTGAAATCTTGTCCGAACGGCTCTTATTTTCTTTTGAGTTGTACATGTATGATAATGTAAATGTATGACAATGTACGTTAGCGACATTTTACTGCTGTTGCTACTGTCATCAAATTTTACATATTATCAAGTTCTCATCTATATCAACATTACATTGTCGTTACCTTACTATCATCATCACCACTTAAAAATTATTAAGAAAGTCATCTTAATTAGCATCAAAGTAGTGTGAAATCATGATCGTCATTACGATCATTATTGTAATATCTTTATCACTGCAATTATCAATTTGACGATCAACACTGAACATTGTTATTACTATGAACTATATCAACACACAGTGGATCAGCAGATGATCCGATCAGCCAAATATGCATGTCATCATATCAACCAAGTCCGACATCATTACCAGAATACTCCTCATCTACCAAGTTCCTTTGGTAAATTTCTCATCAATGACCTCTACATTATCATCCTATTTATTTTAATCACCATTATCTCCATGAAATCAATATCATCATCCTAATCCTCCTCCTCCATACTGTTCCTCTTTTCATTTTTGCCCTACAATCAATTGTTCTCGTCATCATTGCCTCTACTCCTACATAATATTCACATCAGCCTCACCATTAGACTCATCCTATTCCCAACCTCCTAATCATTATTCCCCGCCTTATCATCAAGTCAGTTTCCAAATACCCCCTCGTCTCCTCATCTGTTGCAGTTGAATCCTCATCTTTTCTCTCTCCTTCAGATCATCATCATCATCATCATCATCATAATCATCATTTTCCTTATTCTCATCATCCTCTTTAATATTGCTATCCCCACCCCTTAACATTACCCTCCATACCATCAAGTCTGTTTCCCTATGCCCCCTCCTCCCTTGTTGCAACTGCATCATCATCTCTCTCCTTCCTTCTGATCATTATCATCATCATCATCATATAATCCTTGCCTCCTCCTCCTCTTCCTCATCAAGATCATCCTCTACTCACCCCCTCCTAATCAACAAGTCCCTGTTTCCCTATACACCCCCCCTTCCTCACCTGTTGCAACTGAATCCTCATCTTTTCTCCCTCCTTCTGATCATCATCATCATTTTCCTTCTTATTCTCATCATCCTTTTTAATATTGTTATCCCCACCCCTTAACATTACCCTCCATACCGTCAAGTCTGTTTCCCTATGCCCCCTCCTCACCTGTTCCAACTGAATCACCATCTCTCTCCTTCCTTCCGATCATTATCATCATCATTCATCATTAATCATCATTATAATCATTGCCTCCTCCTCCTCCTCCTCATCAAGATCATCCTCTACTCATCCCCCTCCTAATCAACAAGTCCCTGTTTCCCTATACGCCCCCCCCCCTTCCTCAACTGCTGCAACTGAATCCTCATCTCTCTTTTTTCTTCAGATCATTATCATCATCATCATCATCATCATCATATAATCCTTGCCTCCTCCTCCTCCTCTTCCTATCAGGATCATCCTCTACTCATCCCTCTCCTAATCAACAAGTCCCTATTTCCCTATACCCTCCCCCCCCCCTTCCTCACCTGCTGCAACTGAATCCTCATCTTTTCTCCCTCCTTCAGCTTGGCCCTGTCATCGGCCCTCTTCACCTTCAGAGTCTCCAGCTTCTCCTGGAGATCCTTCACCTCCAGCCGGAGAATCTCCGCCTCCTCCGACGATGCCCCGTCTCCCTGGCTACCCATGGATGCTGCCGGTTCGGGGGCAGGGGCCTGGGCGGCCGAGGTCGGGGTGGGAGAAGGGGCACTAGATGAGGAGGGTGAGGAAGAAGAAGATGCAGGCTTTCCGATCTTGGAGACCGGCTTCGATTGTGGTCGCTGGATGGACTTGGGGGCCTGGATGCCAGATGGTGAGGAACTCTAGAAATAGAAACAAATCAGGTTTATATCAACTACATTCTATGCAAATATATCTATTTAGCATTTCATTGAAATCATTTGGTAGATGCCTTTAGGCATGTACAACGATGGATATGTGCGTATTACAAATATTATCATTATCATCTAAATCACATCACATGTATTGAATGATATTATCAGCAGGAACATACATGTAGAAGCATATGATGCCAGAATACCTTTATGAAAGTTAATCAACTTTAAGACATTTATCAACATTATAAGATATATTATATGGTGATTAGAAAACACAATTTATTCTCTTTGATTACAAAAAAAAAAATTCTAATAATGCATTTTTTAATATTGCAATAAATGTCTAGCAAATTAATCTTCATTGGAGCTTCGTCTGTGAAAATAAAGGGCATTCTAATATTTCTTTTGTGCAATAATTTATCATGCATTGATTAATGGATTTAAAAATCTTCTATTCAGAATAAAAAATAACTTTAATTAAATTAGAAGAAACAAAAACAATAACAAAATTGTGTTAATATTAACTGAAATAATTTCATATCCAAGAAGTACACATTACATTCTGTAAAGTAACAGAAAATGAGGTACCCAATGCTTGCAATGTAAGAGTCTTTCTGGCAGAAAATGACACAAGAACAATCCTGTTATTTTAACGTACAGAATGAGAAACACTGGCAATAAATGAATGTAAAATGTGCAAACTTTTAATAAATGGTGTGAAACATAATATTTGAATGTATATAAACAAGGTTAGTGTAGAATGTTTTAATAAATTCTTAAAAATTCAAAACATTTTGCTCTGTATGTTAAGGGTTCCATGTTGCAATACCATATTAAAAATATAAGCCTGTAATACTTCTTCTATAAGTTCTATAAAAAGATATTGCAAGTCTAGAATACACTCTCAGCAAAGATAAAAATGACTTGTGAGTAGACTAGTCAATCAATGCCCCCGTTCACACTTGCATAGAATAGTAATCATAATGGCAAAATCATTTACTAATCACCCCCAAAAATAATTTGTATACAGCTAGAATATATAATGTATAAAATCAACCTCAAAAATCTTTACCTTGCATTCTATGGTTTAACAGTTTAGGAGTATAAAGAAAATAAAGGTTAACATTAAACTGCACACACGGAACCCAAGTCCAACTTGGGTTCCGTGCAGGCCCTATTTTCAGTATGGAGTTCATGTTATCCTTTATTTTCCTTATATTCCTTATCCTTTAACCCACAGAATGCCAGGTAAAGTGTTTGTAGGTTTATTTCATACATTCTAACAGTACATAATTTGTTTTTTAGGTGATTGGTACATGTACCCTCTAAATACAGATATACTGGAGATTTTCATCTTGCACTCATGCAGGTAAACTACAAGATTGAACAGAAAGCCAAAAGGCTGGCTTCTCATTATTTGCTAAGCCAGTTAGAAATTATTATCATTTCACCTTCTTTGTATTCTTTAGATCATGTTTATATTGTTTGAATGTGGCTATCAGATCATTCTTGCGCTCTACTCTCGTGAGTGCAAGACAAAAAAAGCTGTAGTATATACATCTTAGTATACAAAACTATTCCTTGATTTTGTAGTACTTTTTATCTCTTCAAATATGACACACAATACAACAGTGACTACTCCACTGATGTGATCATAAATGAATGAATGAATGATGCTTTCTGAGGCCCTGTTCAGGCGCTTTTTGGAAGCGAACCGTGCCGTAGTGTACCGTGCCGACCAGTGCCGTGCCAAAGCATACCGTGCAAGGGTGGTTAGAAAGTGAGCGTTCAGGCGCTTATTGGAAAGCGTACCTCGGAGGTACGTTATCGGTACGCTTCGTGCTCGAATCCGGGAGGACGATACGTTGCGCAGCAACCGGGGTCATAGGTAAGGAATTTGGCGTGCTATTCAACACAACTATCACCCCCTGGGCTCGGCTGATATCACTGCTCTATACTGTATTGCTAATAAACTCATGCAGTACGTGAATAAAAAACATGCAATTTAGCGCGCTCGTTGAATTACCACTTCCGGTACGATACGGTTTGCGTTCAGGTGCTCGTCAAGGCACAGTACGGTTCGCTTTGGCACCTTCTGGACCACCTCAAGAGGTGGTCTGTCGTGGCACGCTTCTAGAGCGGCCCAGTACGGGTACGGTTTGTTTTAGAGCGTTCAGGCACCTCCTCTGGCACAGGTACGGTTCGCTTCAAAAGAGCGCACGAACAGGGCCAAAGGTACTATTTCACATTGAGACATGGTTTTGAAAGTGTATTCTTATATTTGTCAAGAATGAAACATCCCTGTAAGTTGCAAAATACTATTTTTTTTTTTTTGCAAATCAATATCTCTACAATTAAGTTATTATTTGTCTCTGCTTGGTTATTGGAAATATTTTTTTACAAAATAAAAAATTATTTTCTGTTAGTTATACAGTGATGTACAATTTATAGCAAAGCTTACATTTTTTACATGTATCTTCTTTAACTATAAATCTAAACAAAAAATGTAAAAATATTTATGAAAACAATATTGCATGCACATATTAGTGTTAAGATAACAAAGGCTGATTAAATATCTTAATAATCATAACTGAGTTTGATCAACTTTAAAATAAAATGAAATGACATGGACATTAATAGGATTGAAAATACACTGTAGTCTGTAGGGGTCAAAATGAATATTAAAGTTTATGTATTGATTAAATACTGTTTGGCCAGAAAGATAACCAACCAAAAACTGCAACTTTTAAAACAGAAAAAGAGCACTGACAGGTGCAAATCTGTTTTCAACTTCTGGTTTCCACTGTATCTTTAACACCATCTGGGGAGCATTTCATCAAGCGTTTTGTCAGTGATTTTTACCAACAACTGTTATAAGCTACTGAAACCCTTGCATCTGATTGGCTGAGAGCAAGTTTGTCAGTAGCAATCACTGACAAAACGCTTGATGAAATGCTCCCTGATTATAATAGTCAATGCAAAATTATCCCATATTTAAAAAAAAACAACTTACATTTACAATAAAACGACTAGCACTTGCAATAGAGGGTTAATGTAGGAATCAAAGCAGGAAGTTTAAGCAGGATTAGTAGAGCTGGGTTAGTGGAAGATAAACTATACTTGAACAACTCACTCTTCGCGGGGTCAGACTCGGAACGTCACTGGCTCGGCGAGTGAAAGACGGAATGGACGACTTTCTGCCGCCACTAATGGCCTGTATATTGTTAAGTCGGTGGATGATGGGGGATTTTTGTGCACACACAAGAGAAATCACACACATATATATATCTAAGGCTACTGCTATTCTATAAGGAAACATGACATCAAGTGGACTATACTAATCGTGCAAGATACAACTGAACAAAAAACACAATACACATGTACATGAACAGTACACAAGAATGTACAATCAGGATGAAAAGAATGATTCTTCAAGAGAAGAAACGAAAACATTACCTCTCAAATACTTTTCACAACTTAGTTCTGCTTGCAAAAAATAGTTTTTCTGCATTTCTGCAGCAAACAATTGTAATGGATTGTTGTTTTTTTTTGGAGGGGGGGGGTGGATGGATGGATATATTTTATTATAAACAAATGTATGATGTCGCCTATATTCATGGAGGTGACTAATAATATATATTTATACTGCACATGTACTAAATTCAGTACATGTTCATGGTAAAATCAAATGTGCACCTTTTTAAATCCTTGATTCTTTCCAATACTCTGTAAAATAAAGAGAACTCAAAGCAAAATGCACTAGTTTTTTTTTCCACTAGATAAATGTATCATGAAAAAAGAATGGTACTTTTGTTTTATAACTTGCTTCATAAATGGCTTGTATTGTTGATTGGTTGATACAGAGCATGCATTTATGGTTTAAAATGAACAATCGTAAGAAGAAAACAAATATTTCATGACAAAAAAATAATCATAAGATTGGAGAATGATTTTAAGTGTATGTACTGCCTTGTATATAATAAAGATTTCAAGACTTGTTCACCAGTGGACAAGTC
This sequence comes from Heliocidaris tuberculata, assembly GCA_025618425.1. Lineage (NCBI taxonomy): Eukaryota > Metazoa > Echinodermata > Echinoidea > Camarodonta > Echinometridae > Heliocidaris > Heliocidaris tuberculata. The sequence goes on from CM046847.1 coordinate 19,916,710, forward strand.
CTGCACGGTCTTCTTCGGTTTCTTTTACCTAAGATTTGACATTTGATTTTCACAATGGGATGTATCAAATACAACTGAAAAAACATAAGTGAGTTCTGAAAGACAATGAAATGTGTGTACAAGGACATGTATGTTATTAAGATCTTCATGGTTTTTATGCTGTTTTATTTTTCATGCTGTTTTGTTTTTCAAGAAAGGGATAATGACGAGGTAATCTGAATGCTCATAGTTCACAATGTGGTCCTTAGCATTTTTCCTTCTTCTTAACTCATTGAAATGAGATGAAATGACAATACTACCTGTACATGTAGGTGCTTACATGTAAATTAATTATGTATCTTTGGCATTTCATATTTAATTAAAGTCCTTGCAAGTATGCAGCCAGATTAACCAGAGTAGGTAGCATGACAAAATTGATTGCAAATGATGAACTAGAACTCTCCAAAGGCCTGGTATATTTGTGGCTATACAACGTAATCCTCATTTCTTCATACCTTTAATAAACACTTTATATGGTTAACTTTTGATGATCTGGTTAACTTTTGATGATCAAAATTCATGAAACTTACACTGTAGTCATATTTTGCAGTATCTCTACATATATTTTTTTTCTTCTATTCTACAAATTGCAACAAATGTTACATTTTTCATGAGTTATGTGGAAATGAATTTGGATATTACAAGACTATGTACATGGTGTGATAGTGAACAAAGCATGTCAACGATCACATAGTGATGAAAAAATGATGTCGAAACCATATTTTTCTGTAAAAAAAAAACATGCCATGCTCTGTTTCTCATCCTCCTGCATACAACACATGCCAACTCACATGTTTCTCTAAATTGCGTTCAGTCAACTTTTTGGCGTACATTGCAGCTCTTGACTGCTTCGAAGCTAAGGCACTCTATGAAAAACCATTTAGTACATGTACACTCTTTGTGATCCAAAAAAATGAATCAGCAATTTTAATCTAACATGTGCATCTTTCATGAGATAGAAAGATTTTAATTCAATGTCACTTTAACAGGATGTGTATAGCAAGATATTTCATGATTTTTTTTCATGACTATGGACTGCTAAAAATAAAATGTATGCCCAATTACCATTTATTGACCTTGGGTGAAGATTATACCTGTAACTTGAAGTTTGATATGTCTCTAAGGTTGATTAATCATGAAGGAAATTTACTTCAGTTTTTATATTCTATGAGTTTCATTTTTTCCCATGATCATAAAGTGGATCTAATCATCTAAAAATGGGCTTCTGTTTCGAGAAAAATGTAGGAATAGAAAAGGCATAGATTTCTGTTTTTTACATAATTTGAATTAAATTTTCGGAAAGGATATAGTTCAAAGTTTGAAACATGCAAAAAACAAAATACATAACACTTGGAACTCACATAGAAAAGGTCGATATATTAAATACTAAATTCTACGCATACAGGTATCAAAAAGGTTCTAAAAGTCTAAAACAGCAAATACTTTTTAATATTTCCCAATGCATGCTCTTAAAACAGTATTTGGAAAAATATTGAGAAAGCACACCAAACAGTCCAATACCAACTTGTAATAGTGCAGAAAACATCACGAGAATGATAAGTTCAAGGGCAGGGTGGTCTAAGGACAAACAGGCATGACTAAATATGGGAAGGTATTTAGTGTAGCTTGAAGAGGGAGGAAGAAGTACGGCACAATTTTAAAATGGTTGCCTGACTAGGACTTACATCAGCCTTGCCCTTGGCAGAGGAAGGTTTGGGGATGCTGCTCGATGGAGCTGGCGTTGTCACGGGTGACGGGGTCCTGTCTCCATCTTCCAAGATACTGACCTGTTAAAGCCAATTTTGAGTACTTACAGTTAAACTTCATTTCAAGAAAACATATTTACATTTTAAAAAATCATTGAGAATTGTTACAGCATAATGAGTACATGACATGGTAAAATTTAGGCCATCCAAATGTAGAGAAAACTGCACATCCAAAATTCACCACCACCAACAAGGATATACATGTATGTTGCATGGAGATATGCAACATACATGGTCTGGACTAAGTCCCGGCATTTCATGGAATTCCTTGTTTATTTTGCTTATTACTACGCAATCACACATTTTACTTCAGAATTATTTGGCAGATGCCACTTACACATGTCCATGTAAAAGTATTTGGAGACTGTTTTGAAGGATGCTGTTGGAATTTATATTCTATTGTTACCGGAACTCAAAATAGAACCAGAACTTAAAATAACAGGTAATTATTCTTATACGAAATGTCTGTATCATGAAAATGAAACTGTTTGCAATGAGTACAATAAAAGAAATTTAAATTTAAATCATTTCCCTGCCCCTCAGTCCATCTTTCATCCTGTTAACAACCCACCTGTGACTGTCGAATAAGGATTCCATGGTTGTCAGCACAAGAGAAATACTTCTTGCCCTGGACGGTGCCATTGTTCTTTCCTTTAGGCTCATCAAGCACTACCCCAATCCATTTGCCCCTGTAAAATAGTCAAGAATGAATACATATACTGTAAAATTAGAAACATTTGCAACATGAAACTTTCGGAAATGGCAAATGATAGCCGTTTCTGTGGCAAGAAATTTTTTTACAGTTTGCAGAAATTCAGTGTTGTATCAGTTATGATTCAATTATTTTGCGGCATGAAATAATTGTGAACCTAAATCACTTTCAAAATTTGTGAAAGCTTCATGCAGGCGAAAATATCATTTTACAGTAAGGAGTTGTGAATAGCCATGTCAAGATTTTGTGCTAACAGAGAAATGCTTCATGTTGCTTCCAGCAAAAAAAAAAAAAAAAAGCAGTGGGAGTCATGAGTGATTTTGCTCTGAATATAAGCAGAGAATTCAGAATTGTAATAGTCTGGAAAAAAAAAAGAGCTCTGGTGAAAAAACAGAGAAAAACATCCAAGTTGTAAAAAACTTTACTCTATAGACAGAGGGAAAAGAGAGATTTTAAAAAAAAAAATACTGATAGTATTAATTTAGGGTTGTCAGAATATCTAGTGAAAAGCATGAAATTTGAATTTATAGGTGTAAACTATCAATTTTGAATTTTCTGCTTTTAAATTCAGACTTCTCTCCTCCTCAGCAACTTATTAATTCTTGCACTCCTGGAATACCTCACAAGATGTACTTAATAGAAATACAACTACAACTACAAACAAAAAAATGTGAATATCTTTGTTATATTTGAACATAACAAGTTAAAAATAGAAACTTCTTTAATAGAAGAAACTCATCAACAGTAAACACACAATCTCCTAAATGTGTACAAACAAACTATGATTTTACAACTACATTTTGTGATCACACAAACTTACAAGGATCAGTTTTTTAAACTTCCAGATAGAATGAAGCATTTTATAATACTTACGCAGCAAAGGTAGTTGTTCCAACAAATGCAACCTTTCCTAACCAACCCTTTCCAATGATCTCCACTCGAGTTCCGATCTTGACTGGCTTTTCAGCCATGTTCGGTCTTTCTTTCTGTCAATACAATTGTAGAAAATTGGGATTAATTATATCGTAACAGCTTACAAATAAAAGGGAGTGTCCACCCTAGCTTCGAGTTGACTTTAAACAAAGTTAGAGAAAGAGCACAATAACATTTTACTTAAAATACATGTAAGGGGCAAAATACCCACAGGTTGTGCGTCTGGACATGTTGGGTATCTGGATGGATGGATGATTTCAAAGAGTAATTTGAATATTAAAGTTTGTATGCAACATTGCAGGAATCTTTTAATACTTCCAATCCAATCCAATCCAATCAGGGTATTTATAAAGTGCAATATCTAGTTGCCTAATCAAAGGCGCTGTTGAGACTGAAAAACTGCCAAATGTCTGTTCATGATTCTAACTGGGAAAGACGAGAATATATGACTAGTTGTAAGCAATCTGAAATACTTATGTTGAACAATATTATAGAAGACAAATATTCATGGCGGTTAGTTCTATTTGATGCATATTTTTCGTGAAATTCAATAGCAAATGTGACAGCTTTATTTTTATTGAGTGTCTGGACACACAACCCCTGTCCTAACTGAAAGATCATTCCTTCTATGGCTTCTTGTGCATGTGAAACATTTGGGATGTCCACATGAACATGTCCCATAAATAAACATGCTTCCATAAAATACATGTCGTTACCCATGAAGGTCTTGAAGCTGACTGAAATGAAAGATCTCTAAACACATCGCTCTGATCATCTTCCTGAGAGGCCATGTTGTTTTACAAGTATTAAAAATTGCTGAAACTACATGTGCATGATACATGTACATGAACTTGTATAAAGAACAGTAAAATACATGTACAACCACTTCTTCAGGGCTAGAACATGAAGGATATGAAAGCACATACAGGTGATTCATAGCCTTCATGTGAATTCAAGCCTACATGTACATGTATGTCAAAGCAGTGAGTTACAAAACAATAAAATTCTAGGAGCATTAATGACCTATCATATCCTCCATTCCATCTTTATACATTGCCATTACATGTTTGTCTAGTGCCAAACTATTACATTCACCTGTAAAAAGCTATTTTATTTCAATTTAGTCTCAAAGCAAATTGGACATATTTAGGCATTGTCAGGAGGGACAAGCATTTTGGCCTGCTGACCTAGCAACACTTAATGTACATGTGATCTGTATTCTATTGGAAAACAATAACTTATCACAGGTGAATGTAATAGTTCATTACTACTAGGTGTTTGACAAAGAGGTCAGCATACATTTGAATACATTACAAAAAGAGCCAATCGCTGTCATTATCATTCCTCCTTGCTTTTGTCATCATTCATCTTCTTCACGCTTTACATTCCTAACTTGATCACTTTCTTTGTTACTAAATTTCTGCTCATGCTTCACCTCACATGCATTTTAATTACCTTGTTTCCCCAAGCCCTCCTTCTCTATCACATGACTTTTCTCCACCCTCAATTTCACCCTCACTGGCTGATTCCATGATGAATATTCATTATGAATATTCTCAAGCACCAGATTAGACCTCTTTTTATGAACACGTAAAAGTCGATCATTGTTACTCAGTTTGAACATTAGACCTACTTTGTATGAATTGTTCATGCTGACAAATATGCAAATAGACAGCAAGGCTAGCCCAAGTATAGTTAGCAGTGCACATGAGCACTGGTCAGACTTTGAGGGGAAAACATCAACCTTTGAATGGTGCAACCTGTATTCTGTTGTGGAGTTGACAATTGAATTCCATGCAGCATAGCCAACTTAGCCCCTAAATGTACATGCGCATATGTTTGATTTGAAATACTCTACCGCTTATTAGCCTCATTCACTGAGTACTCTATGCATACCGCTGTAAAGTGTATGGAGGTGGAAAGAAAAAGTCACCGTACAGAGCTCAGAGTGGATGAGTTTTGGATTATTTTATGAGAATGTCATAGCAGCACTTCTACTGTCTTGTTTGTCTTTCCTTAAAGATACTGCACAAAATCCATCAAAGTGACTTTCACTTACGACAACATGCAGACTAATTTCACAAATTCAGAAAAATTGATAACTTCATCACTTGCAATCGCATGGAAATTTCTAAGTGTCTAACTTGCATGTGCATGCTCTGTTAGTTACTTCTGAGTTCTGTCTTTATAAAATGAACCTGAATTTGTTTCCCAAATGACGCCTGATTTTCACCCCCCCCCCCTTAATTCTAATGTCAACTAGATCTAGATTTAGATCTATATATAGATCTACAGAATCTTGTTTTTATCAGCATTCATTATCAAACAATAGTAACATCATATCCTCCATATGGGACCGATCAAAAGTGGTAACGCCTTTTTCCTTACCCTTTTCACTGTGACCTTGCCTTCTTGGACCCAAAACACATCTGGAATAATTGAATTTATGGTTTATAACATATAACATATATTTAAAATGATGTAAACTTACTTATTCAAGAAATATTACATGAATCGGGCCTGTGGGCTTATTATTACGCCAACTTTTCCGCAGATTACCGGCTTGAAAGTTGCGGCCGCTATACACCTCGTCATAAATACCTTCGGCCAGCGTAACAGGATGTCGTTCGAGCCCTGTCCTAGATACCTCGGCCCCAGGCTGGCAGAGAAAGGGTGCTGTTTTGTTAGAAGTCCTATTTTAAGTTAATTATTCAATAAACCTATCCTCTGATCTCACTTTTTCAATGTAATGTGATAATAGCTGTGGTCTTGGAAGCTTTGGTTATCAAATCAGATGGAAATTTCTCTACATTTTTTTTTCTACATCATATAACAAAATTGGAGGAGTAATATTTTTCGTTTTATTTCAAGCTTCTTTTAAAATTGGCAAAAAGGTGATTTTCACTGTTTAATCTAGTATCAGTAATTCATTCAGAACATAGCAACACTCATTGTGTGTCACACCTGCCATTTTAAACATGCTTTTGCTTCCCAGTGTCATTAATTATTAGTATGATGTTGCCTGAATAAGATGTTTTGGAATGGCAGATGTTGTGCATAATGGGTATTAACTGTTCTGAACAAATTACTGATACTAGTTCAAACTGTGAAAATCAGCTTTTTGCCCACTTTAAAAGAAGCTGGAAAGAAAACAAAAATATTACTCCTCCAATTTTTTGATATGATAAAGAAAAAATGTTGATGTATAAACTGACTAAATGTCATCTCCAGATCACGTGATACTCGAGGTAAAATTCAAGGTTAAAGCAAAGATCAAGAGGTCATTGAACTTTATATTGTTCGGATATGGAAAATGATGGCAGATTTAGATACCTTGTGTAATTACCTTTCTAAATATGTCAGTATTAACCAAATTAACCAAGTGGTCACAGAAATATGGTAATTTCACAGTTGAAGAAAGTGTCCATTTTGGGGCGACATGCCTGTGGAATGCTTGCCATAGCGCAAAAACTGTCTGGCCGATGGGCTAAAACTTAAAATTTCAGCTTGGGAAGAGTCGATTGCCCCATGTACCAAAATTTTGGCCAGTTAGAAGGGGGAATGGTTTAAACTTTTTGTTTTAATAGGGTGATTTGACATGGAATGACCCAGAGTGAATTTTTGACCCCCAAAATCTCAATGATAATCATCAGTGAATCTAGAGTGGTAATATGCCTATCATAATTATTCGCTATCTCATCAAGACAATTTTTTAGTCATGATGATCATAATTATCCTCCTCCTTCTCCTCCTCCTTATCAGACTCACTTTTCACACCCTTTAACCACAGACCGTCTCCATAAGAGCCATAAGGGCCTTACAAGTCATGTACTTTTACACAGAGTTAACGCCTTTCTGGCTCTAAAGCAGATGTAGATTTCTGTCAAACGCAATATCCACCAGAGACACGGCTAGTAGTTGATCTGTCATTTCTTAGAATGTAATTAACATCTCCAGTTTCATTGATATCTTTTGGGGGTTTGAGTGTTATTTTATTTCTTTCATTTCAGTGAAATCAGTATTCTGTACAGACATGACAAATATACAGTCATGAGCAAGCTATAAACAGAAATTCTTACAATTCACAAGTACACTATATTCATCATTACGTATTACTGGATAACGTGTACCTGACAGTAGGGGTGGATCCAGGATTTTGTAAATGAAGGGGGCACAGAGCTGGAAAAGAACACAATTAAGGGGGCAATTTTTTTCATTGTGTACTTAAGGTATGCCAGTTGGGTTTCAAAAGGGGGGGGGGGAAGGGGGCACGGGCCGGATTCCCCCCTATGTAAATCCGCCACTGCCTGACAGATATATCATATAGTTAGCTTAAAGCAGATATTCATTGATTTTTAAAACTGACTTAATTTTCATTATTGCGTAGGTGAAGCTTAGACCGGACAAGTTTGTCAAAATTCGACGCTTACGACGCTTCAAAGTAATGATTATTATCAATTACAAATTGCTGAAATACAGCCCCGACATAGCACCTGAACAGCTCTCCGAAAGCCGCTGAAATGTGTGACGTCAAAGGGAGGACGTTAATTGCACAAGCAGACGATGTCCCATAACATCTCACATATTTTCAGTGCCTGTTTTGTCATCTTCTCTTCAATTATTTCACTTCACTAGCGTTAGTCTAAATGTTTAATCCATATATTGCCTCACTCTAAACCCCGTGCATGGTTTATTTGGATGGAAAATGAAGCGTTACAAGAATAAAGGAATCAGTTGCTTGTAAACAAAATAGACGCCATTGCATTCACAGCTGCATACACCGCTGGACGTTCGGCGTTGAATGAGGGATAAATACCGTCCTTGCAATCATTCAGCGGGCTTTTCAATTTGAAAGTGTGGTTTCTTTGATTGTTCATTAACCCTCATCCTATATATTTACAAACAAAAGATTTCAGTAATCAGAATCTGTTTCATTTCCATTTTAGAATGGCGTGAAATATGGGCACGTTTGAATACACTAAATTCTTTATAATTTGAGAAATAACTGCACTGCACTTATGTTCATTCTTTATGGGACGTCGTCTGCTTGGACAGGATTGTTCCCTTTATTGACGTCATTGAAACATTGTTATTTTTTCGGCGAAGCGCTCGTATATCGCAGATGCTGGGAGGTAGTTTTATTTGTATTATTGTTTAATTACCTGATATGTAGTTGACTTTAAACTGATACGATTGCTATCTGTTAACTTGCCAGTTTCTAGTGATACATTATTTATCATATTTGTGATTTTCTTTGAATGTGTACTTTAAAATCTCAGTTTACTTGAATTATACAGTGTATAACTGAAAGTACAGCTCCAATGCAACTTTCCCCCTTTTTTTCAATTTTTCACCGAAAGAAGAAAATTTATCTGGAGCAAGAGAAATCCAAATGTTTTGCCCCCCCCCCCCCCCCCCCCCCCCCCCCCTTGATCCGCCAATCGGTATACAACATGACATAATTATGTACTTATTTATTCTGAAGAAGAGCAGGGCTGGTGAAAGGTTAACTCCTTTACAAAGTGGAAAAAGGTGGAAGTATTTTTTGTTTAACTTTATTATTCAATTTTCACCAAACACTTTTGTAATCAATTTGATCATTGTATTGTTTCAGTGGTGTAGCACCGCGAGAAGCACGGAGCTACGTGCCCCCCCCCCCCCCATCGGAAGGGGAAAAACTAGAGAAAGAAAACAAAGAAAGTAAGGAGATGAAACGATCTTATGACATAACAAGTAAACATATTTTGCCAATGGGATTTATGACAGGTGCAGGAGAATACGATAGTTAACTAAAGATAAATGACCTATCTAACAAAACAATGAGCTATTGTTTTCAAACTAAAATCTCGTCTAAAATGAATGAATGAATGAATGAATGAATTTATTACCATTTCTGAAACAATATATGAAACATATTTACAAGGCATTTACAAATGTGAATGGTAATGGGAGATCACGAAATAGCTGAAATGGCTAATAAACATGTGGTTCCCTGACAAAATACGTAAATGTGATATAATTAAAGACTACTTAAAACACTAAATACAAATACTCTAACAAATAAGGTCTTACAATAATCAGTAATCAGTAAAAAACTGTAAATATTGGCAAGAAGAGTATGTATATCCACACATGTAATCAACATCAATAAAAAACAAAAAATTGTTAATTAAGTATAAACAAAATACCTGTATCTATAAAACTGCAGGATATATGACGTTATCTATTGCAAAAATTTCATCTTTTGTGTGCTATTTGCAAGGTATAATCATTAACGTTCACTAATATTCATGATGTTCAATAATATCATAGTACAATCAATACAGGTTTCTGTCACTCTCATAATGCTCTTCAGTATCATCAACTAATAGAAACAGGCACTTGTCAATTTTTTTCTCGTATCACTTAATCATGTTTTCCCCAAATTAGTTCTGCTTTGTTCCCTATTTTCCTCTTTCCATTTATTTTATTTTTCCCTTATGTTACTTTAACTATCCTATTCGCCTTTTCTTTCCTTGATTGTCTGGGTGTGCTTTTGCCTGCCCCTTCAATTTAAATACATAATTATTTCGGCCAAATTGGTAAAGTTTATTCCTCTCCAAATGGTCTTTTTTACAAATGTTATGAGTAAATTTTATTTATGCTTTCTAGCATGTTTTCCTGATCTGTCGCCAAAGAGTGGGCCATTTTTTCAGACCGCCCCCCCCCCCCATTTTCGAATGTTCTTGTGACGCCTCTGTGTGAGGCTTACTCGAAATAACATAATAAACAATGCACCCAATAATCGGTCTAAGTTTCTAACAATATCATAATATTTGCGCTTCTAATGCTAGTTGTATAAAGATCAGCGTTGATAAATACCTTACTCTGCATTTTTTCTGTTTTTATCTTTATCTGAGCTTGGTGGAACATGGCACATCTGTTTCAGAACCGAAATCCGATTAATACCGTAAAATTATCTTATCAATTGTTTTGGTGGCTTATAACCACATCATCCTCGCACGTCGTTTAACCTTTAAGCTGTTTCTTCAAATATGATAATGACCTAAAATCTTCAGGATAAGGGATGAAGAGGGTATAAATATCAGAAGAATCGCATCTTCTCATATCACACTTGAGTTTTAGTCAGCATAGACGGATCTCAATCATAGTAAGTAATTTTCAAAAGAATTTTTCTCTCTATCAATTCAGGTGTCTGTCATTGATCATTTTAAATTGTTTTGATGGGATGTCTTCTTTATTTTCTGGTGTGGGGGAGAGGTTATATCAATTTCTTTATTCTAACCAAAAATGACCCTAGTCACTTTAGCAAAATCAAGGACGTCACAAGGATTTTCGAAAAGGATTCAAATCCCCCCCAAATATTCTGACAAGCAAAAAGGAAAAAAAAAGAGAGAGAGAGAGAGAGAGAAGAAGAAGGGGGGAAAAAAGAGTTATCAGATTTTCGGGTGTTGACCTAGACCCAACAATCTCTGACAAGCAAGAACAGGGGGATTCGGATCCCTTCTGCAAACTAATGTCATTTCAATGTTCTTTTGTTGTTGTTTTTTCACCAGAAGATGCGTGCTTTTACTATTTGTCTCGTGGCCTGTCTGGCCGTCTCTGCCTACGGCCTTGCTGCTTACAACACTGCCTCAGAGAAGATCCCAAACCGCTATCTCGTCGCTCTCAACGTAAGCAAGACAATTTATCCTTCGAAATATGACATTCCAGTTTCATCCTTTAACTTCTATAACTACTGTTGGTACTTCTGCTGTAACTGTTAGGTGGCAAGTCATTTACCTACGTTTGCCACCTCCGACCCAGTTGAAGTAAATGAGTATAGGTCTACCCAGAAGGAGAAAATTCCTTGAACCATTAGTACACATCATGCTTTTACATAATTGTAAATTGCAGTCTAGTGGATAACGTCACCGGATGGATCAAAAGGTACTGGTTCGAGCACCTGTCCCTTCACTAACGTCCTGTAACAAGTCAACATTTGCCACACTCCACCCATGTGTAGTAAGTGGGTACGTGGTAGTATTTTCCTTGAATGCACTGTGCACGGAATAATAATTTCCAAAGCTGTTTGTAATCTTAGTATGATATGCACTATACAGAAACGGAATATTACTATTATCATCATCAATGATGATTTTTTTTTTTTAATTTATAAGTAAATGATAAGCGGGCCCATTTGAAATCCACTGATCTTAGAAATCAAGACTATGCCAAAAACAAGATAACGCATAGCCTTTCTTTTGTGGGAGTGGATCATTCAGTTATTACTGTATTCTTTATTATTTCTTTTTCTTCCATTCCCAGGATGAAGTCGATGTTGGCGAGGTCGCCGATCGTCTTCAGAAGGCCATGAACACCCGTCGTTTCAAGCTCGGTAAAGTTCTGAAGAAATTCGAAGCCGTCAGGGCCCTCTCGCTTGAACTCAACGATGAAGCCGTCGAATTTGTAAGTATTCAGACGTAGGAAAAATCATTATCAAGGGCATTAAGTAGAGATACGCCCCTTCCCCTTTGTCCCATATTTTGGGGATCATATTACAGTGAATTAAATGTCCATTTAAAAAAGAATCGGATAGCATCTTCCTCCTCCTCCTCCACCTCCTCCTCCTCCCTCTCCTCCTCCTCCTCCACCCCTCCTCCTCCTCCTCCTCCACCTCCTCCTTCTTCTTCTTCTTCTTTTTCTTCTTCTTCTTCTTCTTTTTCTTCTTCTTCTTCTTCTTCTTCTTTTTCTTCTTCTTCTTCTTCTTTTTCTTCTTCTTCTTCTTCTTCTTCTTCTTCTTCTTCTTCTTCTTCTTCTTCTTCTTTTTCTTTTTCTTTCTTCTTCTCTTCTTCTTCTTCTTCTTCTTCTTCTTCTTCTTCTTCTTCTTCTTCTTCTTCTTCTTCTTCTTCTTCTTCTTCTTCTTCTTCTTCTTCTTTTTCAATTTGTCGGTAAATTTGATAAGACATACCCCCTTTCCAAATGGTCTGCATCTAATAAGAGTCACTGATTCCATTTGATGTTCTGTTCATTCTAAGGTTCGTCGCTTTGATGGCATCGTCACCGTTGAGGAGGATGGTGTCGTCCGCACTCAGGCCGTCGCCTCCTGGGGCCTTGACCGTATCGACCAGAGGAACCTTCCCCTTGATAACACCTACAATACAGCCTGTAAATCGTCTATTTTTTTTTACTAAATATTGGCATTATTTAGAAAAAATGAACAAGTGCTCTGGAGCTAGAAATTCGATACTCATTTCCTAAAAACTATTCTACACTGTTAATTAAATGTTAGGCATAAAGTATTTGATAAGAATCGTCAAAATTTGGGGTTATTTATGCACGCAAATTAAAAGTAAATTAATGAGTACACGACACAAATAACAAAACACCAATAACACGTCCATGTTTAATATCGGACACCGTATTGTATTGTAGTCCCGACACACCCTTTGCCTTTAATCAGCTTTATTTATATTTCTTTTATTGCTCGTCATAATTTTGATTTCAGTTGTCAACAATTCATCTGAGGAAAAAAAGCAATGAAGGCCTTTGTTTTCACAACCCCAAGTAGTTGATTTTTCATTTCGAGCTACCAGAGTCTGTTCATCTCTCTGTGTCTCTCACACCTTCTCTCTTCTAAGTTTCCTCTGTATTCATATCTTGCAATTTTCTCAAATTTATTTCGTAAAGACAAACATAATCAATAAAGACATATATTTCGACTTTCTCTTATTCTATTAGATGATGGTTCTAACGTCAACGTTTACGTCATCGATACCGGTATCTGGGCTACCCACAACGACTTCGGCAACCGTGGCGCTGTCTTTTACGATGCTATCGGAGGCAACGTAAGTCCATATACATGTGATATACCGTACCGATACGCTGAGTGTCCGGGCATGTTGGCTGTCCATTCCGGACAGATCATTTTCAAAGAGCAAATCAATCCTGTCTGCATGCAATATTTCATGAAACCTTATTCATTATGCTACTTGATGCAGGTTAACAATTATAAACGAACAGAAAACGTGACAGCTATGGCTATACTTTTATTTCCGTAAATGTCTCGGGCTCCGGAAAGATCTCCCCCCCCCCCCCCCCACACACACACACAAGGAAAAAAATAAACTATTTCATTTCTCATTATATACGTTTTCCTGTACCAGTATTGTTGTTCTCAGAGAAATGAAAGACCGCGTATATTTTTCGACTTTTTAATTGACGTAGCGCGTGTCTGGACATCGATGGGCACTGATTTCAGTGGGGGCACCGGTCCTACTGCTTACCGAGCGGATAAAATGCAAAAGAAGATTATTATTATTATTATTATTATTATTATCATTATTATTATTAATATTATTATTATTATTAAGTATTTCGCGTCACCTGTGCCTGGAAGGGGAAAAGCGAACTGATCACTGTAACCCTTCGGTCTCTCATCCCGATATAACTGATTTGGATGTGCAGGTGTACCACTACACCGGGCTTTCCCCCTACTCTTATTCGAATAGTGCAATTGGTTCTTAACGTGCAAAGGTGGTGACTGTCCTCTACACGGGGCCTCCAGTTAACGTCCTATCCGAGGGGCGGAGTGATTTCCACTGTTACATAGCCTGCGTCTATGAAACAAGGGAGGGGCACGTTAACACACAACGCAGGCTTGAGTCATCCGCCAGGGGTGGATTCGAACCCACGATCTTTTGTTCGACAGGTAGACGCTTTACCGATTGAGCCAACTCGCCTCCTATTAAGATTAAGACCTATGAGAGTTAGGACATTGTATGCGATGGGTCATATCATCTTTTTCCCCCTCTTCTTTTCATGTTACCTTGCTTCTTTTCACTATTTGTTTTTCTCTTTTCATCTTCTTTTTTTAGCTTTTATCATTTTAATCTTAAGTTGTGCCTCCTAAAAGAGTGAATATTTTCATGACAACAATTCTCTACCATCCTTACCATTTTAGGGCAACGACTGCAACGGACACGGAACCCACTGTGCCGGTACCGTTGGAGGTTCCCTCTACGGAGTCGCCAAGAACGCTAATCTCTTCGGCATCCGCGTTCTCAACTGTCTTGGATCCGGCTCTTACTCCGGTATCGTTGACGGTAAGACAAACTTAACTTGATTCACTAGAACAAGCCTCTCTCTCTTAACCCTTTCAGGACAGGGATTATTTAAGGGCTAAATTGATCACATTTTGTTCTTCGAATTGGCAACAATAATATTTTTCTTTTAGTGCTACATGGTTCAAATAAGGTGTAATGTCTTTGAAAACAATATACATGGTTAGAAATGTGTTGAATAGTTGAAAGAAATTGCCAATTTTGATGAAAAAAATGATTTTAAACCTCTCAATGTGTTGCCAATTTAAGGATCTCAAAGCTCATTCTTGTTCTTAAAATTCCTGGCATCAAACGCAATATGGTCATGCAATAGAAATGGACATAGTGTATGCAGAAAATTTTGCTCTTTCTACTCGTGCATCTGGTATATTTTTTAGAGCTCTGGATCAAAAGTTATTGAGCCAAACCACAAAATGTGGTCAATTGTCTTGAAAGGGTTAAGTTCTAATCTTGAAGAGTAATGGTAGCAAAGTTTCTAAGAAGAGCTTCCGAAGGCCGATTGAATCTTTCATCGATCCGATCAAAGCAGATCCTGAAAGGGGGAAAATTTCAAAACTCCTACATGTCGCCGTCCATTAATTTTGGAGTTACACGATCCCATCCTTACGGGGGTTTCTCAAAGAACTTCCCAATTCTTGGATTACAGAATGATAGTGGTGATGGTGAATATGATGATGCCGATGATGATGATGGTGGTGGTGGTGGTGGTGGTGGTGGTGGTGGTGATGGAGATGATAATACAGGGGCGCGATAGTGATGATGACGACGATGATGGTGATCATAATTATGGTACATGATCATCAAGATGATGGTAATAATGATCATGATGATGATGATGATAATGATTGCTATGATGACGGTAATGGTGATGATGATGATGATAATTGCTGACGATAATGTTTATAATGATAATGCTTATGTCTATGATGACGGTGATGATGATGACGGTAATAATTAATTATTATAATGGTGAGGATTATGTCTATGAATAATGTGATGATGGCCGTGGTGATTGGGATGATGATGATGATTATGATGGTGGTGGTGGTGTTGAATACGATGTAAATGATAATGATAATGATGATGATGATGATACCGACGATGATATTATGGTAGTGTTGATGATGATGTTAATAATAATAATCAGACATTCACCCAATCCTTCAGGTATGAACTACGTTGCCACCTATGGCAGCCGACCAGCCGTCGTCTCCATGTCCCTTGGAGGAGGTGGATCCTCTCTGATCGACAACGCTGTCAGGACCATGTACAACAGGGGCTTCTTCGTCTCTGTAGCTGCTGGAAACAGCAACGACAACTCCTGCAACTACTCACCCGCTCGTTCCGGCTACGTAAATACTCATTTTTTTCCAATATTATCTTTCTGAAATGACAGTTTCAACAAATATTTTTTCACATATTTTGAGATTTACTTGGAAATGATTTTGTAAAAAATGTGATCTTACGGTAATTTCAGTTCTCGTTAAGACCGGAAATAGATCATTAGATGCTGCATACATAATAACTAGGATTGTCCTAGGATGTTGCATACACAATAACTAGGATTATCGTAGGATGTTGCATAAACAAAACTAGGATTATCCTAGGATGTTGCCTATAGTTTGTGCCGATCGGCACTCGTGGCAAATAAATGGTTAATTATTGAATGAAGCCATAAAATCGCAATTGATGAAAATGCCTATTCCCTTGCAGAAGAAAGAACCCAATTTTCGTTTTTTCTTGTTATTTGGTATGATCCAAGCTCTAATCGGGCGTTCCACTTAATAGAAACATTGGCTATAAGAAAAAACACTGCTGATGTCGGTAACTTATGGGACAAACTACTTGGAATTGCCCATTTATGCCCTTCACCAGCATATATAAAAAATAATCACACAAAAGGAAACATTTTGTTGGTCTCCAGGCCATGACCGTTGGTGCCACTGACAACAGGGATGCCCGTGCTTCCTTCTCCTGCTACGGCTCCTGCGTCAACATTTGGGCTCCCGGTGTGGACATCACCTCCGCCTGGAAGGGGTCTAACAGTGCTACCAAGACCATCAGCGGTACCTCCATGGCCTGCCCACACGTCTCAGGTAGAGAGAGAACTGAACATTCTGTTTTGTCGTTGAGCCCCCAATGCCCTTTGAAAACTAGGCGTCATCTCAATTGCGTCATTACCTGCGCTGATCAAGCATGTGAAGGCGATTTAGTGCATGCAAACATTCTACATTCACTTTTTGTACGTCATTCTCACAAGGCGCGTCAAAAACCGCTTCAGGGCCCTGTTTCATAAAACTTGTCATCAATGACAAGTTGCAATAACTGTTATAAGCTACTGAAATCCTTGCATCTGATTGGCTGAGAGCAAATTTGTCGGTAAAAATCACTGACAAGACACTTGATGAAATGCCCCCCCCCCCAGTTGCTGACGCAGTCTTACGTCAGCAAACTGACGCCTCGTGAGCAAATGGGCATTCCAACCACGACTATGGCTTTTTCTTCTTATTTTAAAATTTATTAATTTATTCATTATCACTGTCAATTGGGCTTCACGCTTGCAGAATCTATCTGCTATAGAGAATGGACACTTATATCTTAAAGGGTGCTTACCAATTATAGGAACCCAGTGGTTGGTATTCTACTGATTCATTCAAACCAGACGCTGGGTCTCAAGTCATGTTTAAGAAAAGGGAAAAGTTAGACATCGGTCTAACTAACTTCCTTTGATAAAACTCGACTTTAGACCCAGGGTCAGATTTAAATTTTAGAAGAACGGGCCTGTGTCTCGTCTAGACACTCTTTCCACTTCTCATCTTAAATCTACTCGCCATCTTCTTTCTTTGTATCTAGGTGTCGCTGCTCTGATGCTCCAGTACAACACCGACGCCACCCCATCCTCCATCGGTAACTCCATGCTTAGCAACGCATCGCAAGGCCTGGTTACCGACATCGGTTTCCTCTCACCCAACCTTCTCCTCTACACCTATTAAATGATATGATTTACTTGTCTGATGAGTGCAATAAATAGAATTATGATGATGTAACAGTAACTCAAATTATAAATTCATTTTGTTTTGCTCGTGTTGTCGGTGTGTTTAATGAGATAACGAATATACAAGTTTTAAAGGCATGATTCCTTACAAAATAGAGATAAGAGAGGTTGTTGTTTTTGCTGTTGTTGTTGCTGCTGCTGCTGCTGCTGCTGTTGTTGTTTAATGTTTTTATGACAGCAGTGGGTCAAATTTAACTATCATCGTCAATTGCTCTTCCTTAGTTCATATAATATGTCTATTTATAATATTTTTCACTTTTTCTCATTTAAAAAAAATAATACTTATAATAAAGTTGATGGGCAGAATATGATTTAGGCATAGCAATTGAGAAAACGAAGGAGTGATAGAGAGAAAGTGAGAAGGAAAGGCAAAATGTACAAAGAAGGAAAACTAGAGAGAGAGGGGGTGGAATGAGAGAGGGGGAAAGAAAGAGCGAGGGAAAGAGAGAGAGAGAGAGAGAGAGGGGGGGGGCTTGCCTAATACCTCCTTGATTAAACATCAATAAGATAGTGGGATGAGGGAGTGTTTACATGTTTAGGAAAGAAAGAAAGTCAAAGAGAGAAGAGAGCTATGTATACAGAGAGAGAGAAATATGGTTATAGAGAGATGTGAACATTGCTGAAGACCTGCAAGAACAAGATGAAGTTGAGGTATTTTGTATTTTTACGTTTAAAGTAAAAATAAAAATACCTCAACACTGATCTAAGATATACATACATACTTCTTGACTTCTGGACGTATTTATAGCAAACTTAACATTTGTTAGATACATCAGTGGCGGATTTAGGGGGGGCAATCCCGGCCCGTGCCCTCCCTTTTGAGGGAAAACAATGCATTGTGCCCCTCCTATTTGCGATTGTGCCCCCCCCCCCCCTTTTCGACCAGAAAACTTTTTTTTTTTTTTTTTTTTTTTGCTTTTCAGAGAATTATGGAGGGGAACTGGACCCCATAACCCCCCCCCCCCCCCCCACTGAGCGACTTTTGGAGGGCTGGCGATACCAAAAAAATATGGGTCTCCCTCCAAGCAGTTTCCCAAAGCTGACAATCCTGCATTTGTGTGCCCCCCCCCCCCTCATACGAAATCCTGGATCCGCCCCTGAGATACATTATTGTAATGATTGTAAAAATCGAATGAAAAGACCGATAAACACAAATGCATTGCAAACAAGGGGATGAATATATCTACAAAAATGCAAAGCTGGTATAGTATAGTTTACCACATTTGCACACAGAATACATGATATTAATAGCAACTTTCAAATATATGAATATAAAGATGCATTAAACATTTTCAATGCATTTGACGCATATCGAATCTATACATCTGAAACAAGGAAATTAATAAAAGTATTGTTATATATATATATATATATTAAAAAACGCTGTAAGAGTGATGATAATACAGTGAATAATAAAATAGAATATAGGGCTGGGTGGTCCCAAGTCCTAAAAATCTAGTTTCCATTGATCGGGGTTCTGTATTAATCATAAACTATCACAAGTGATGAAAATGGGGTATCTATAAACAATTCAACTGCATGAAAATACTCATAATTATTAGCTGCCATTTTTTTTTCCTAAGTTAAATATCAAAGGTCTAAGATGAGATTCTAGTAATGCTATAAAACTCTTTCGCCTTCCTGCGTTTCCTAAGTATGTCTATAAATATAGGCTTCGAAACGCAAATAGAAAAAAAAAATCATAATTACCTAATAATTCGTATTTTATTTAGATAAAATTCTAACAATGCTATGAAGCTCTTTCTCTTTCCTTCGTATTCTAAGTATGTCTAGGCTTCGAAACGTAATTAGAAATAAGTCATAGTTACCTAAGAATTCATATTTTGGAGAAATGCTTAAGTCGGTGCTTGCTTTCTCGGCAGACTTGCTATAACACAATGGATTTATTTTGTATCATCCCCAAAATATTCAACAGTGCAAAATCACTTGATGGCTTTTCCCATTTGCATTTCTAAGCCGCAGTTTATCCCACACATCTCTTCTTGTTTGTATACTAACTTGCATAAATTATGTTCAGAGGGTTATATTTAGGTATACAATATTCTATGACCTTTGATGTAGGTTGATCATCCCCGAGAATACTTTTCAGGGGTGTATACTGTACATGCATTGAGAGGGGGGTGGGGGCAGAGTTCTTACTAAGTGAATGGAATGCGATTTAATATGGCCATCAATTAGGCAAGGGTATAATGTTCCCTTCCCCCATTTCCCTTATTTTTTTCTCCCCTCCCCCATTATTTTTCTTTGTTTGCCATTCGATTGGGGACATGTGCCCTCGTCCCCCGTAGCAACGCCACTGCCAGTTAGGCCTTAGAATACTAAATCTTGTTGCAGATGCCCCAATCTTTTTTCCCCCCAATCCGCACATGTATTCTCGATTCGTCTGTCTATCATCACAATCTTTATCAATATCAAAAGTACTACTGAATAATGAATCGTAAGTTTTACAGAGGAAGTTAATTTAAACACACACACATATACACACACAAAAGGACCGAATTAAACATATTTCCAAAGTATGAATTTGTAGGTAATTATGACATTTTTTTCTAAGTTCCGTTTCGAAGCCTGGACGTATCTAGAAAACGAAGGAAAGCAAAAGAGTCACATTTCTCACACGCGCACCTATAAAACAGACGATTTGATGATAAGGCAGATTAATTCAAATTAAAATTTAAAAAAAATAGAAATTATCGAGCAAAGCATGGTACACTTTTCGGAAAAGATACTTTCGATATGTTCATCTTATAAAACTAATAATTAGAAAGCTAGAGTAGAGAGTGTAATAAACCGAGTCTAGTCAGCATGACTTTTGCGTCCAGTTAGGCACGTCAACTTTAATGTTTCATCCATTGTTTTAAGAGGAGTTCATTGCGAAAATATTCATTGTCGATATATGTAGTTGATAAGTGTTTTTTGGCATAAAAGCACTGGCTCCAGAATTCAGTTTCAACTCACTCTATCTTTAAATCATACAAGTTAGCTTTTGGCATATTATTAAGTAAAAAGAAGACTGAAACGACAAAACGTACGCTGTTATCAATGTTGATACCATTAAGACAATGTATTATCCATTTAAAGAAATGCCAGAATTTATTGCCATCCGGACATTCGCATACACCATGAATATGTTTACATGGTTTAAGGCCAAGATCTTTAATTGTATACGTCAAAATTATTTAAACATGATAGTTAGCATTTTGTATCTGTACTCGGGATATTTAGTTGTTTAATTTCCTTAAACGATCAATTCGTTCGAAAAAAATAGATTTTAGTCTGTACAAGTACATTTGAGATTTTCATATATAATATCATTGCTTCCTAATCAAGGGATTATATCCTCCCAAATAATACTGGCTAACTACACGACTGTAATCAGGTGAATTAAAATATGTAGTGCTAAACTCAAAGCACGATTGTTTCAGCTATTTCTTTAACACTATATAATGCAGACATAGTTCAAAAAATAAATTTTGATGTGTATTGTACCTGTGGAGTCTGTACTTTTTTCAGCCAAGCTTCCTAAGAGACCCTTCTATCCATCTTAAGCTGTAATATATTGTTATGATCACTAAAAATATCTTCAATATTTTTTTTCAAAAATTATTATGATCCAAGATTATCTTGGATCATAAATTCGATTATCATAATCGAATTTCGTCCTTATGTATATGTAAATGAATATATATTACAGTTAGTAAATAACCGCAGTTGAAACTTGGAAACTTTAATGGCGACTGGTCAACCCGATTAAAGAATATATATGTAATATGAATCATTATCTTATACTCCCTGCCTTTTGTTGTAACCAGTCCTTATTTTAGCATCATATCTTAAGCTTGGTGGAAAGTAGAACATCTGTTTCATAACCCAACCCCAATAACTAACTGAAATCATCGGATCATTGGTTTCGGCGGTTTTATCTGCGTCATCTCCTCCTAAATCAACCTATAAGCTGTTTATTTAAGGACG
Source organism: Heliocidaris tuberculata (assembly GCA_025618425.1). Lineage (NCBI taxonomy): Eukaryota > Metazoa > Echinodermata > Echinoidea > Camarodonta > Echinometridae > Heliocidaris > Heliocidaris tuberculata. The sequence goes on from CM046847.1 coordinate 19,938,310, forward strand.
CTACTGGCCTGAATCCTTTATACAAGAAATTAAAGAGTATAAATGACAGGGCAGTATCGTACTTTCACACCATAATTGAGTTTCAGTCAGCATATACGGATCCCATTAGCAGATCAAAGTAAGCATCTCGACAATTTCTTGTAGCTTTCTGTTCGTGAAATTCTCAATTTGTTTTTTTTTTAAGGGAATTTCAAAAAGGCAGTAGCCCATTTTGGTAGCTGTACGTAACGATAATAAAGTTTTTTGGACAGCTTAAATTTTTTGAGGAATAGCTATTATTAATTCATAAGTGTTGCCAAAAGGACTAAGTATTTATATACTATATTCAAAGACTGAATTACTTTAACAGGTTCATCAAAGAAAATTACTATTTCTACCTCAACTTGGTCTTTGTCGATACAAATAGAGCTAACTTGCCTTGTTGTTATGAGCTTGGCTGGAACTTCTTCCCGAAAAAAAAATCATGCTGCCGTAATTTCAGTTTTTAAGGCCTACAATTAATGCATATAAATATAATGAACTTGCTCGTGTATGTTATGAATGATTCAATCATTTATTGTTCTGTTTATTAGTTTATCATTCTATTAAATGTATTACTATCCTCTCAGGAATAACTCTCTCAATCAAACTTCTCGTTTCTTTTCAGAAGATGCGTGCTTTTACTATCTGTCTCGTGGCCTGTCTGGCCGTCTCTGCCTACGGCCTCGCCTCTTACAACACTGCCTCAGAGAAGATCCCAAACCGTTACCTTGTCTCTCTCAAGGTAAGAAAAATTCATGATTCTTATCAGGCCTGAAGTACATTCACAGTACCACTGTTGCTAATACTTTTGATAACTGATAGCTCGACAATTTTAAATGTATTACCATGAAACTGGGCAAACAGGAAAAGTTTTGACAGACTTTGCACTTCACCATCTTCATTACAAGCCAGTGGAAAAATTTTAGCCGCGTTAATTGACATAAAAAGGAAATTCCATTAATATTGGATTAATTCATATCTAATGTATTACAACTTTTATCATACACTCCGATATTCACCCCCTAGACCCACTACCACCACGACTACCAGCCAATACTGTATAGCCAGTTTTCATTCACATATCTATTGGATGTCATTGACCCAAAGTGGTAATTTTCTGTACTTATAATCCATTACAATCATGACAATTCTTTTTCCTCTCAACAGGATGAAGTCGACGTTGGCGAGGTCGCTGATCGTCTTCAGAAGGCCATGAACACCCGTCGTTTCAAGCTCGGTAAGGTTCTTAAGACCTTCCGTGCCGTCAGGGCCCTCTCTCTTGAACTTAGCGATGAAGCCGTCGAATTCGTAAGTATCGTGACCTCGACATCAAATTGGTCAAAAGAAAATAAGATATTTTAAATATTACTTTCAGTAATTACGATCATACTTTTTGTTTCACCCATCTACTATCTCACCTTATATGAATCTAATTTTTCCATTAATATTGCAGTGGCGGATCCAGGCTTTTCAGAAAGGAGGATTGTTTTTTTCCTTGGGAACATAATTTCGAAAATCCCGCCGTGCCCTCTACAGGCTCTCGCAATAGGACTTTGGGTGGGTTGGAGGAACAATAACAAAAACAAAAAAATCCTGACATAAAATAAATTTTCAAGGAATATGACTTTGTTTATATATATGTGTAATTTAGTACTTGTCTATTTTTGTAATCACTTTGAATGTGTTAATGGATTTATAGTTGTTGTTTTTGTGTTTTTTTGTCACGCAGTATGATTCTATAATTTCTTTATCTATGTAAATTTTATCTTGCTAATTAAGTATTCTCTTACCATGTATTTTTGTATTGTGTTATATGACTTTTATGTTTTACACGGCCTTTCTGTAAAACAGCCTCTGGCTGATGTAAGTTCCGTGAATAAATAAAATAAATTGAAATTGAATTGGAGCCCCGCTGCGGCGGCCTTCCAAGACTCGCTCTCATTCCGAAGCAATTTTCCCCCCATTTTTTCATTTTTTTCCAATTATTTTCTCACCTACTTCTCTAGAGGGGGGGGGGGGGGGGGATGCTCGGCCTGCCGTGTCGCCCCCTCCCGGATCACTCTATGCACAATTGGCATCAATTGATGATTGGTTTTTCTCCTTCCTTAGATTCGTCACTTTGATGATATCGTGCATGTTGAGGAGGATGGAGTCGTCCGCACTCAGGCCGTCGCCTCCTGGGGTCTTGACCGTATCGACCAGAGGAACCTTCCCCTTGATAACACCTATTCTACCGCTTGTAAGTGAATTATTTTGCTTTCACCAGTCAATGGAGGGGAGCGGGGGGGGGGGGGGGGTGCTGGAGTTTCAGAGGGGAAGCAACCCCTTCCACGGCAGAGACTTATTTAAATTTGCAAACAGATAAGTATTGAACTTGATACGATTTAAAACATAAAAAGGGTTTTAGCAAAATACCTACGGTAGGTCAACTTAAATAAGTAAATAAAAGAATAAATGAATAGATAAATAGGCTATGTAACGATATCTCTCCTTTCTCCTCGTTGAATTCACTCCCCCCCCCCCCTCTCTCTCTCTCTCTCTGTTCATCTCCCTTCTTTTGTCTTATCTCTTTCCCTCTCCCATCTTCCATAATTCCTTTTCATTACTCTTCTATATCTACATCTCTTTCCGACCTCTTTCTTCTACTCTATTTCTCTCCCTCTCCCTGCTCCCCCTCTCTCACTACCCCAGCACCCATAATCTCTCAATCTCTTCCATTATTTATCTTGTCTTCTCGGTGTAATAAGTTGATTAAATTTGTATTTTATCTTACATCCATGTACGCGCATATTGTATTTATCTAATCCACGACATTTGTATTCGTACTACATTCTTTCAGATGATGGTTCCAATGTGAACGTCTATGTTGTCGACACTGGCATCTGGAACACCCACAACGACTTCGGAAACCGTGGCTCCATCTTTTACGACGCTCTTGGAGGCTCTGTAAGTACTCTTAGCTCCAGTGGCCTAGCTGGGGGGGGGGGGGGGGGAGGGTGACGGGAAAGGTGCACCATGTCAAATGACGAAATAAAGAAAGAAAGAAAGGTAAAACAAAAGGGAGAGGGGAATGTACCGCTCCTACTACTAGGTCGAGTATACTCGCACTGATTTGACAAGCTTTTTCCATTAAGTTCTATTCTTCATGATCTTTGGGAGTTCCTGCCTTGGTAGAAGGGAATGTACCGTGGCAATAAGATGCCCCCTTAACCTCCTCTAGATGACCTTGTTCTCTCCCATTTTATCAACCTAGTAGGACAGGTGCCCCATCCCCTCCCCCACCTCCTGACACCAGTGCCCCCTTTACACTACACCTAAGCCTTTTATATTTAGGTCATTAATGCTGTCTATATACATGTATATGTATTTTCAAATGTTATTTGTGCTTTTATACGACCTTTCAACAAGTTTTTTCATCTGTGGATTATAGAAAAATTGAATCTATAAAGGCAAAATTTTCTTATGAGAAACTGCATTCTTTTTTCAAAAAGAGAATGCCATTAACTTCATATGCAAAATTGAGAACGTACTTGCAAAATCTTACCCTACCCATAATTGTACAATATCACTAATCAGACAGATTAAACAGCCATCTGCGTTTTCCCCTTCATTTTTCAGTCATTCATTTAATCCCCTTCACGAATCAATCTCTCAGAGCGATAAAACTAATTCAAATCAAATTTCCAACCTTTATTGCTATTTTTAGGGTGTTGACTGCAACGGCCACGGAACTCACTGTGCTGGTACCGTAGGAGGTTCGGCTTACGGAGTCGCCAAGAACGCTAACCTCTTCGGCGTTCGCGTCCTCAGCTGTCTTGGATCTGGCTCTTACAGCAGTATCGTTGACGGTAAGACAAACTTGATTCTCAGGTACGTCGCAGATGAGATGTCATTTACCTGATTTAGGATTGCGTCAGCATCTGACGAGGTCTTTGACGCACCATGTGAGATTGACATCTTACCTGGAGTGCAAGCAAAATGAACACGACAAACATGACAAACATTGAATTACTGGCATATGGACAAGTCCATATGCCAGGACAAGTCCACACTAATATCAAGTTGATTTGAATAAATAGAGTAAAATTAAATAAGCATAACAGTAAAAATTGTATTGAAATCGGAAGTTTTGCATTATTTATTGAAACAGTGATATGCGTAACATGGGCGGTATGCAAATGAGTGAACAGATGATGTCACACACTCACTTTTCCTTATGTATTTTATTACATGAAATATCATATATTTAAATTTTTTTATTCAATAATGTAAAACATGGTTTGACTCCTTATGGAACCTGTAAAATCATCATTATTGTAACTTATTTTGATACAAGGGAGAGATTCTTTATTATCACATCTATAAAAATTGAAATATTTGAAATTTCATATTATACATGAGGAAAAGTGGGTGTGTGACATCATCGGTTCACTCATTTGCATACCGCCCATGTTATGCATATCACTGTTTCTTGAAATAATACAAAATTTCAAAATGCCGTAACTTTCTTATTTTACATCAGATTTCAGTGAAATTTTCACTGTTATGCTTGTTTAATTTTACTCTATTTATTCAAATCAACTTGATATTAGTGTGGACTTGGCCTTTAAGTTTACAGGCTCGATCAGTGCCGGTAATAACGTAATCAAGATGACTATACAACTGGCATCGTTCCATTATTCTCTGTATATGACGTGTATCGTTTGTTTTATAACACAGTGACGAGGATCCTTGTCATTTGATAAATTACCTAAAATTCCAGAGATCTAGAGTCGACTGATTCTAGTTAGATGTAGACGATTAACTGGCAGGTCATTGGAAAATGTTAATGACTGGTATGGAAAGAATCATGGACAGTATCAAACCAAGCCCATGAAAAAGAGAATTATTTCATATGAAAAAAAATATGGGCTTCACAGACCTGACTATTTAGACCTGGAGTGGAATAATGTTTTAGTGTATATTGGAATTGCAGAAAACCCAGATGTGTGGAAAATCGTTGGAATCAACCTCCAAGTCGGGAGAAGATATCATGGCATTATAGATAGATTTTTCTTATTAATAGGAAAAATAAATTCCTGGTCACATGTCCTCTTTCTTCCAATCATTTGATTAGGATCTACGTCATCATTTTGTAATGAAATCTAATCTGACAGGTATGAATTACGTTGCTACCTACGGCAGTAAACCAGCTGTTGTCTCCATGTCCCTGGGAGGTGGTGGTTCTCTCCTGATCGACCAAGCCGTCAGGTCTCTCTACCGCAATGGCTTCGTGGTCTCCGTGGCTGCAGGAAACAGCGACGACAACTCCTGCAACTACTCACCGGCTCGTTCCGGCTACGTAAGTACCCGATGTTTCTGCACTTGCAGAAAAACGCCATTCTCCCGATAAAATTGTCAGTGACGTCCGAAATACGCCAGCGACGAAAGTTGGTTGAAGTTAGGGTTGCTATAGTCTTTTAGGTTTGGTTTATGGTTGGGGTTAGGGTTATGTACAGTGCGTCCCAGAAAAAAAACGAAACCGAGATTCATCGATGTTTAATCATATCTTAATCACAATTATGATTAATGATTTATTAAACGAATCCGTTTGCACTGGCTGCCTGTCCTAGCAATAAACAAACATGACAAAATACTTCATGCATGGCTGATCGTCAACAAAATGGAGTGGTGAGTACAAAATGATAAAAGCTGATTGAAATTGAGGTACGTTTCATTATTAAACTTACATGACCATGCAGTTAACAACAGAGCAACGAGTATTTCTGGTAACAGAATGGAGACGATCTGGGAGCCTTTAATAAATCATGGAAATGCAAGCATCAATTTACACCAACAGAGCTTTGTCATCCCTGGCTCATTGAGGTGTCATATGAAAGGGCAGAAAATGAACTTTCCAGAAATGTGATTATCTCTTTGAAATTCAGATATCGTTGGCCAAACGACTTTTTGGTAGCCCTGCTTTATATTGTCTTTATTCACTCATGCGTGAAGTATGTATCATGAGTTGCATTAAATGAAAGAAGAGGATCCAAGCCTTACAAATATGTGTCATTTATTAGTCATAATTGTAATTAAGATATGATTAAACATCGATAAATCTCGGTTTCGTTTTTTCTGGGACGCACTGTACAACGTTTGATCAGGGGTTGAAGTTTGAATTCATAACTTGCTATTCAAGCCATCTATAGAGAGAGAGTTTGACTAACTCGGCTCCAGTAGGTAACAATATGTCGCATGATGCTTTGTTTATAGGCAAGCATAAACATAACAAAAGAATATGCGCCGTACTGTGTCCAACTTGAACTGAATTGGTCAAACTCTGTGTATAGATGGCTCTGCTTGCAACGATATTGGAGTTCCCGTAAAAGTAGAGGGGATGCATGCCCCCTCCCCGGTCGTAATTCCGAAAATGAATTTGTGATCAAAATTCCGAAAATGAAATAGGGTTCATAATTCCAAAGGTTCATGATTCCGAAAAATGTAACAGAAACCTACATTTTCGGAATTTCGAAACCAATTCAAATTTTTGAATTATGGTAAGGTAAAATTCATTTTTCAGAATTTATAAAGCTTCGGAAAAATATGTGACCCCCCCCCCCCCCCTTTTTGTTTTTTTTTTTGTTTTTTTTGTTCGTTTCCAGGCCGTGACCGTGGGAGCCACTGACATCAATGACGCCCGTGCTTACTTCTCCTGCTACGGCTCATGCGTAGATATCTGGGCTCCTGGAGTAGACATCACCTCCACCTGGATCGGATCGGATACTGCCATCAACACCATCAGCGGTACCTCCATGGCCTGCCCACATGTCTCAGGTAGGATCCCAGTCACACCAACAAAGACAGACACCAGGGTCCCGTTTCATAAAACTTGTTATCAGTAATAACTGCCGCATTTCTATGACAAATCTGCTCTCAGCCAATCAGATGCAAGGATTTCAGTAGCTTATAACAACTATCGTAATTGTTATTGATAACAAGTTTTATGAAACGGGGCCAAGATCGACGATAGATTGAATAGAAGTTACATAACACCAAATGGCCAAGAATCGGTCGGTTTAGAATCTGTTTGAAGTCGGTCTGGCAGTGTGACTGAGGAACGGTCCAGCGGTCAGTCTGAGGAGGGGGCTGGGGCTGCCCCCCCCCCCGCCCTTTCTGGGAGAATTGTGAAAATACCAATATTTGGGCGACCCTCCACTCATATTTGGGCAACGAGGTGCCAGAATATATGATCTTTCATTAGCTTATCTAGAGTATTTCGGTGGTAAAATAACATTTTTACCATAATTAAGTGTCTTTAAAAAAAATGAAAGTTGATATTCAGGCAACAGACGTCAGCCCCCCCCCCCCCCCCCCCCGGCTAAAATATGCCCGTATGCCTCTGTACCTCTCATCCGGGTGAGCGGAGGAAGACCTATAATGGTTACCCGGCGGATGTATCATTTAGAAGATGTAGAAAGTTACACAAGCTGTCCTCTGGAATAAAACCAGAGGAACGCCGGATGATAGACGTACTGACACATTTTCACTAAGAAGCTAATGTCTCTTTGCCAAATATCAACTTTCCAGTTTGTAAAATTGACGAGAGAGAAAAGCGAGCGAACAAAAGAAATTGAAACCTCATTATAGTAAAACATTTTGATTTTTTTTTTTTTTTTTTAGATTAAAAAAATACATATTCCGGCACCTTGCTGCCCGAATATGAGGTCGATGGTTGCCCTTATATTGGTATTTTCAAAATTCTTGGCGGCTGATGATCAGGTCATTACGAAAGAATCGATATTCGATATAAAATTTAAGATATGATATAAATGTCCAACAACATCCACCAGTAATATTCAATCACTCCTTTCCTTCCTCGTCCTCGATAGGTGTGGCCGCCCTGATGCTGCAAGATAACCCAAGCGCCACCCCATCCACCATCACCAGCGCCCTGCTCAACAATGCCTCAGCCGACAAGATTAGTGATGTGAGGGCCCTTTCACCCAACCTCCTTCTCTACACCAACTAAAGTAAATATTTCCTGCCGGATGTATTAAATTTAGCTTCCTAAGAACATATCATTGTAGATTTCTTATCACTCGAGACTACTTTTGTTTCGGTTGTGCATGTGCTTATATGTATATGGGTGTGTGTTATGTGCGTGTGTGGGGTGTGTGGGGTGTGTGTGGGTGTGTGTGTGCGTGGGTGTGTGCTGTGTGTGGGTGACATCTTGTTTTGTCAAAACATTGCCTCACATTCTACTATGAAATCATAACCAAAGGCAGTTCAGTCCAAGCCTGACGTTTAATAAGACGACCTTGATTAAAACTTTTTTTTTTTTTTGCTTTGTAAAGTTTGACCTAAATAATCTAAATCGATCGTCAGATCAAACTTTCTTATTAGAGTATGGGCAAAATCATGTTTTATGATATGGTGTCATAAAGGGAAATGGAGCGAGTCAAATGCCGAAATAAAGAGAGGGAGAAATAGAAAGAGAAAGAGAGATGGGTAGAGAGAGGAGGAGAGACAGACAGACAGATAGGAAGAGAGATAGATAGAGAGAGAGAGAGAGAAAGAGTAAAGGAGGGAGAATAAAAATATACAGACGGAAGAGTGAGCCAGACAGAGAGGCAGAACATCCTTGAAAGGGGAGAGAGAAAAGCAGAGAGAGAGAGAAGAAAAAAAGGATAAAAAGATGTATAAAGAGGCAGAGATAGCCTTGGTTACAATTGTTCGATAACGAGATTTTAAATTAAAGGTACAACCTAGATTTGCCCTACTATTAAACAGACAGACAGCATACTCACACATACACACAATATAGTAGAGTGTACTTTAAATAACTGAAAATCTCGTTATCGTTATCGTTAAAATGTGACCCAGACTTTAAGATACATTGATGATTTTAGCGGGAATTTTGGTCGGTAAATAATATGGTATCAAAAATGCAACAGAACACAAGTGTAATCAAAGTGCAACCAAATTTAAAAACACAAAAACGCATGCACACAGTCATTTTCTTATGTCTATCTTTTAATATGACGATTGGAAGACTACATTGCTGATATTTTGTTCTTATGAACAAAAAGCCGTACAATAAACTATAAGCTGTGATAAGTACAGGGATCGACGCATTTCATCCATTGAAATAACAGTACCAATTGCACGGGAGGCGCCATTCCGATTGCATTACAACCTGCGCTAGTCATCAACCCTTTGAAGACAGTGAGCCTATAAGCCAGTAATTCAACGTAGTGTTCATTAAGGGCTGGTCACATTTTGTCCGATAACGATAACGAAATTTTTCATCAAAGGTACACCCTAGAGCTAACCAGACACGAGCAAACTCAAGCCTAATCACTATAACACGGTGTATCTTCAATTGAAAAAAATCGTTATTGTTATCGGACAAATGTGACCAGCCCTTTAAGCTTTCAATGTTTGAACGATCTTCATGCTCTTACAGGACGCCTCGCGTGCAACGCTGTGAATCCTCGGGAAAAAGAATGCTTAGAAATCATAGAAATCATACCATTGTTATCATTAGGTATGGTATTACCATCAACAATCATTTATTTGTTTACAACTGTGGGGGAAAAAACAACTTTATAAGTAGCTGCATGCTTATGATGCTTTCGGTTTCACCAGAGAGGGCGTCCGGTCGCTTATTCTTCGAGGAGGTTGGCCAGACTACGCAAGATCTCCATTCTACGATCGTTGTCCACGTCTTCGTTCTCGTTGTCCTCATCGATGTCGACATCAGGAGTTACCTTGGCTGTGGAAAGGCACACATATGCGATCATTTAGGAGAAGAAATGAAATTATTCACAAAGGTCGGTTTTGAAGGGATGTAGTAACTTTAGTCCAGGTTTAACCCCGGCTAAGTGTGGGGTACAGAGTACGTTGGCACACTGATTTATGAAGCGCCAATTGTCAACCTATTTATCCCCTAAAATTCTGTAATTGAATTATCAAAAATCATGTCATTATGAAACCAAATGTTTTTAATACACTGTCACATTGCGGGGATCCCCCCCCCCCCCCTTTGATTTATCGTCTAAAGCCCACCTCAAAGGAGGGGTCATTTGCCGACGTAAAGGGGCTTTCACACCGGGCCTGCGTAGAGTTGCGTAGTGCGGCGTACCGACTACGCCGAGCATACGCTGCCCTACGCTGTGCCTACGCTGGGCCTACGCTGGCTTACGTGGCAATACGCCGAGGGACGTAAAGGGGTACGCGAGATGGACACAAAAATTTAAACATGTTTAATTTTTTCGAGTACTTTCGACGTTGAGCACTGGTGCAGAAAGTATGCAGTTTTTACGCAAGTCTAAGCAACACTACGCAACACTGTGCTACTGTACGCCATTCTTACGCAATAGTACGCTAGCCTACGCCGACGAAAATCATTTGAGGCTGGCGTAGTGTTACGTATTTGTTGCGTTACCATACGCGATGGTACGCCAGCCTATACATAACCTACGCAGGGACTACGCCGATCCTGCGCGTAATTTCGGCGTACTCGGTACGCAGCACAACGCAACTCTACGCAGGCCAGTTGAGTAAGCCCCTTAAGGACCGCGTCGATCAAGCCTTTTCACAAAGTTATTCAAATTTTTGGATGTTTCTTTCCTGGGGACCTAGTAACGAGGTATTCCATTAACCTGTTATTAATGAATGAACTACAATACTTGGAATCCAGTTTGCATACATTACTTGTTGCCATGTTTGAAAAGCCCCTGACCAAGAACAACCTTGTTTTAAAAGTATGCATAAAATTTTAATACATTTGTGAACAGGTCTATTCAGTACTTCTTCTTCTTCTTCCGTTGAGTACAGTCCTCTTTGCAGAGTATAGTCGTACAGTAGGATTCATACCGGTGCAAATATGAACAAAAATGATAGTGCGAATATGATTACAATGCCAGGACATAAAAATGCGCTGGTGTTCAAAGTTGCCACACGTACGTTCTGTACGCTCTATTATGCACTCATTTGCCTGCATGCATTGTTAGGTAGTTCTTGCGAAAATCGAACCGGTTCAAATTTCTTTTCCCAGCAATGGAACAACGCAACAATGCACGCAGATTTTTGTGGTTCGCTAGGTAAAAATCTCCATTGTGTGGCGTTTTTATGGAGAAGTTCATAATAACTCGGAATTCATAATTTCATGATTTTACAGTGAAGGTTCAGCTTTATACTTACGTGAGCATCCACCATACAGGTTGTTCTCGTAACCGTCATTGCAGCTGCAGATGAACTGACCGGTAGTTCGTCCAAATGTACTCTTCTCACACTGACCGAAGCCATCACAGTAATTGGTATCTCGGTTGCATTGGGGCAAGGAGTCTCGGGCCTGCATCTCCAGTTCCTGATCGCGGGCGATCATGGAGAGGTATTCAATCTCGCGCTCTGTTCTGGCTGAGTAAAATAAAACAAAGAGTATAGTATAAAATGAGTAAATTCCGTGGGATTAAGTAATGCAATTAAGACAACTCGTCCCCGTAACGATGAGCCATTCCGAGGCGGCTGCTATAAATTAATCATTTTGCGAACAAAGCAATTTGAATCTGCAAACGACAGACACCCGTGGTTTTGAATATTGATTCTCCTTTTGGGCTCTTTAATATGTTACAGGGCTGGTAAGGTATCAACCATAAAGATAACGATAAATTTGGTCGATGTAGAAAATGTATGGTGCTTGCTCATGAGCCTTCAGCGCCGATGAGATCTATTTTTAAAGATAGTATTAAGCAGAGAAGCAAATGTGCAAATATCAATACCCGAGTCACAACGTCAGACCGACCCCAAAACGATTGATAACCGACAAAATATTGGCTATTCGGCGGGTAATTTCATCTTTGTTCTGTTGTCGGTCACAGTTATTGGAATATAAGAATCTTTAAAAAAATAAACAAATAAAAAACACATTGCTCAACTCTTAAATGAATCATGAGAAGTTATCAGCATTTATTTATCAGGTCATCTTTTGTAAAGAAAGTTATAAAAACTTATATTATAAGAACACTTCATGTTTATATTGCTGTTTAAAGCCCCTTAACTTTGCAAATATCTTTTAAAGTTTAGCCATAACGATTATTGGCATTATACTTACGTGAGCATCCACCATAAGCGTTATTCCTGTAACCGTCATTGCAGTTGCAGATGAACTGACCGGTGGTTCGTCCGAATGCACTCTTCTCACACTGACCGAAGCCGTCACAGGAATTGGTATCTCGGTTGCACTGGTACACAGAATCTCGGGCCAACATCTCCATTTCCACGTCGCGAGCAACATAGGAGAGGTACTCGAGCTCGCGGGCACTGGAGGCTGCAAGTCAGAGCACGATGGAGAAAATTTTCAGAGTTGGCATTGTAAAAAAATATTTTAAAAATCGGACAATGGTGGTGAGGTGGATTACCCTCCCGCGCGTTGGGCAGCAAATCGAGCCCACGATTATGGAGGACCTACCTCATGCTTTCATGACAAAATCGCTATTTGTTTTGTCCTGTCGTAGAAACAGGCACATGCATTTCGAAGGCTTAATCGCATAGAAAATATGCAAAGCCCAATTCAACCCTGATGTAAAGATTTTAACCCGATAATTTGGCTTTTGAAAGTTCATCTAGGACAACTGCTCGCAACCCTAGAGGCATGCAGAGAAGGCGAAAAGACCACGACGTGTTCCCAACGATGACAGTAAACCGGAAACGGGATGTAATGAGAGAAGGATTCGGAGTAAGTTAATGCACAATAGGACAACTCTTATGTGCCAATGTAATTCAAAGCAATTGGATTTTTGCGTTAACATCAACAAAAACAGATATGGGGTAATTAAGGGGATGGACGGTTTATCCTAGAGACTGGCTGGTTCCTAATCTGGCAAATCTATAATTAATCAATGTCGTCTTTCACCATTCATTTTCGAATTTTGTACTATATGCCATGTTGCAATCGATTTTTGCACAGCGTCATTCAAAGAATTATTCAAATTCGTTTGTAGTAGGTCCATGGCAGGCCTGTAACGGGGGGGGGGGGTGTTCAAAGGGTTGGAACACCCCCTCACCCCCCCCCCCCCCCCAAGCTGGCGAGCAGCAATCTGCTTGAACAACAAAAAGAATCATCAGGCGAAGAAAAAAAATCCAAAGTGACATCAGAATAGTGATGTTTAGGTTCAAAAATTTTAAAACAGTTCCATACCAACTGGCTTAGATAGGGGAGGGGCGCACAAGGGGGTCACGTGAAAGGGGAGGGAGGAAGGAAAGTGGAAAATAATGTGACATAATAGGGTTTCAAGTCAATTTGAATACTTTTGTATTTGCTTATATCCTGCAACTTCATAATATTGCAGTCATTTACGTCTTTGGCCTTTCATTTTCAGAATTTATTTTTCATTTTGCTATCGATTTTGTCAAAGACTGACATTTCAAAGAGTTATTCAAAATCGCACCCTCCCCCTGCGGGTTCGGGGAATAGAGAATAGACCCGCTGTATTCCCTGCATGTCGTAAGAGGCGACTAAAAGGGACAGTCTGTTTGCCGTGGACTGCGACTCGTGTTGGTGGAGAAAGGGATCCTGATGATTGAGTGGATGGTGTGACTGCGGTCCTCCTGAAGCAACACATCATTTTGGCCCTGGATTCACCTAGTCGGGAGGTTTTTATAGGCCTGGTTGAAATCAATCGGCTGGTGGTGTTGAGCCCTAAGATGCTATTTTAGCTGATTTATTTCTGATGTTTCTCGGTGTGTATTTTTGGATTCTACTTTGTTTGGTCTAGAGTGATGTGGTCTTGAGTAGTTTGAACTTGAATATTTTGACACTGTTTTTAATTTATTTTGGTGTAGCATCTTAGAAGGCAACTGCTTAAACAGGTCAATCAAGGTGGATTTTGGTCTGCTCTGAGTATAGCGCTGCTGTATCTCTGGCGTCAGTATAAGTGATTATCCATATATATATATATATGACGTCCCCTTGTTGGGCTCCGATGGTGGGTGGGGAGCAATGGTGCTGAATTTAAGAAGAATAGTATGGCAAATCAAAACAAACATTCAAACAAGCGAGGCAGATTTGAGTCTGATGACGAGGTTGAATCGGACAATTTCCCACATTTCCTAGTTATTCAGAGCAGCAACCCTGACAGGCCGCTGAAATTGTCGCCATTTGCTATAAACAAGGGAGTGGAATTTTTGGCCGGAACGGTGAAGTCAGTAAAGAGATTGAGATCAGGTGACATTTTGGTTGAAGTGGACCGGGCTAGTCAGGCTAAGAACCTTCTTAAAGCTGACAAATTCGTCAATATCCCGGTTAAGATATCTCCTCATAAGACCTTGAATTCTTGTAGAGGTGTAGTTCGGTGTCCAGAACTTCGTGATTGTAGTGAGGAAGAGATACTTGATGAACTTGCTGACAAGCAAGTTACTGGAGTTCACAGAGTGACAATTAATCAAAATGGGGAGAAAAAACTACGGGTCAAGGTGGATATCTATATCCCCAATCCAATACGGTGTTTTAACTGTCAAAAGTTTGGTCATTTTAGGAGCTTCTGCAAAAAATCTGAGTGTTGCGAGAAATGCGGCAAAGAGGGTCATACAGGTGCTACTTGTCAGGGACCAACTAAATGTGTCAATTGCGATGGCAGTCACCCTGCCAATTCCCGGGCTTGTCCGAAATGGATAGAAGAAAAAAAAATCCAAGAGCTGAAAACTGAGAACGGCATACCTTACCCCGAAGCTCGTAAAATGTACAAGGCTCAGCAAGTTCAAGGTACTACGTATGCGGACAGGACCAAACACGGTATTGGTGTAAGTAACGAACAACCTAAAGTGACTAAACAATCTAAAACTACAGCGACTACCCAAACTACTTTCACTTGGTTAGATCGTGATTCCCCTGTTGCTCTTGTAAGTAATCAAACAACAAATACAGAGAGCCCTAAACCTCAAATTCAAAAGCGAGATCAACAGAAGAAGGGTCAGACTAAGACTAAGGATGATCAGCGCCGAAGTCGAAGTCTGTCAAGGGATCCTCCTACTAGGAACACTTCTGTTAATAACCAAGAAGCTAAAAAACAATCAACCAAAGGGAAAAGTAAACAAATAAATGTGTTAAAACCTAAATTGACTGATTCAGTGGTAATTAAGAATAAGTATGATATTTTACCACTTGAGGGAGAAGAGGAAATGGATATTTCTCCTACTCAACCTTCCTCTAAAATTAAACTTGTTCCAAAGTTGGATAATACTTAATGTATTATCATGGGAAGGAAAAAGCCGTTGTTCAATGGAACTGTCGAGGGTTAAAACCTAATTATGAGGAAATCAAATGTCTTTTAATTAATCATAATCCATATGTTATGTGTTTACAGGAAACATTTTTGAGTGATTCTGATAATATCTCATTTAGAGGTTATGATATGTTTAATAAAACTAGTACATCTTTGGTAAATGATAGACCTATTGGAGGTTCATCAATATTGATTAAAAAGGGAATTCCACATGAAGCTCTTGAGCTTCATACTAATCTCCAAGCAGTTGCAGCTAAGATAACTCTTCACTGCACCTTTACTATATGCTCAATATATATTTCACCTAGGTATGAACTTTCACAAGCTGAATTAGATAGACTAGTCAATCAACTTCCTGTACCATTTTTGCTAGTAGGTGATTTTAATGCTCACAGTTCTCTGTGGGGCTGTCGAAATTCAAATAGATTAGGTAATATTGTTGAATTGATACTTGAACATTTTGATTTATGCGTTTTAAATGATGATTCTCCTACATATCTCCATCCAGCCTCTGGTTCCATGACGGCTATTGACTTATCTATTTGTTCACCTAATATTTTTATGGATTTTCAATGGAATGTCCATAGTGAACAATGTGGTAGTGATCACTTCCCTATCTTTATTGAAATTGTAAGACCTTTACCAGAGGAAAAAGTTCCAAAATGGCAACTTCACAAAGCAAATTGGGATGCTTTCTCAAATCAGTGTTTATTAAATATCAACAGAGATAGTTTTCAGGATACAGAAGACCCTCTTGCTTTATTTTCTCATACATTACTTGATATAGCTACAAATACAATACCAAAATCTGGTTCCTTTTATCATAAGCATAATCCTTGGTTTAATACTGAATGTAAAGAAGCTGTTAAATGCCGTAAAAAGGCTTTGAGGAAATTTAAAAAATACCCAAATAATGAAAATTTACGAAAATATCGAGAAACACGAGCAAAAACACGTAATATTATTAAGAAAAATAAACGACAATCATGGAAGAAATATATTTCTAAACTGAATATTCATACTCCCATTAATAAAGTGTGGGAAATGGTAAGGAAAATATGTGGAAAACATCTGAGTTCTTCTGTATCTTATTTGATCAAATCGGATGGTGTTAAATGTACAGAAAGGTCAGATATTGTTAATCTACTGGCAGAAGAATTTGAACATAACTCATCATCTAATCATTATTCTCCTACATTTCAGATCTATAAAAATCAAGCTGAAAATCAGGAACTCAATTTTTTATCAAACAATACAGAGGATTACAATATTCCATTCACTATCTCTGAGTTGGAAACCTCACTCAATAAATGTCATGACACTGCAACTGGTCCAGATGAAATCCATTATCAATTTCTGAAACATTTACCTGAAACATCACTTTTAGTTCTATTAGATATACTAAATAAAATTTGGAGAACAGGTGACTTTCCAGATTCGTGGCGGGAAGCTACCATTATTCCTATTCCGAAACCTGGAAAGGATTCATCTAAACCTACAAATTATCGTCCTATTTCTTTAACCAGTTGTCTTTGTAAAACCATGGAAAGAATGATTAACGCCCGATTGGTTTGGTTCTTGGAAAAACATGGTTTGATTTCGAAGTTTCAAAGTGGCTTTCGTCATAATCGAAGTACTGTCGATCAACTCATTCGCCTTGAATCTTTCATTCGTGATGGCTTTATTCGAGGTCACCATGTGGTATCTGTCTTTTTTGATCTTGAAAAGGCCTATGATACCACTTGGAAGTATGGTATTATGAGAGATCTTCACAATCTTGGGTTGAGGGGCAGGTTGCCCATTTTCATTCAGAATTTTCTTTCAAATCGTGTGTTTCGAGTCCGTCTTGGGTCAACCTTTTCAGGATTACATAATCAGGAAATGGGTGTTCCTCAAGGTAGCATACTTTCTGTTACTTTGTTCTTATTGAAGATCAATAGCATTGTTGACGTTGTTAATCCCGGGTTTGATAGGTCTTTGTTTGTGGATGATTTTTGTATTTCTTGTTCGTCACAAGGTATGTTGACAATCGAGACATTATTACAAAATTGTCTTAACAGAATTGGAAGGTGGGCGGATGAGAATGGTTTCCGTTTTTCAAAATCCAAGACGGTGTGTGTTCACTTTTGTAATAAGCGATCATTACATCCTGATCCTAAGGTCAAATTAAATGACTCTATCATTCCTGTAGTCCAACAGACTAAATATCTCGGCTTAATCTTCGATAATAAACTCAATTTTAAAGCTCATATTGATTATGTCAGGCAAAAGTGCCATAAAGCTTTGAATCTTCTGAAGGTTGTGTCAAAAATGGATTGGGGCGCTGATCGCATTGTTCTTCTTCGTCTTTATAGATCTCTAGTTAGATCTAAACTTGATTATGGCAGTGCAGTTTATAGTTCTGCTCGGAAGTCGTACCTTGCAAAGCTAAAACCCATCCAGAATCAAGGACTTCGACTTTGTTTAGGTGCTTTTCGTACTTCTCCTATGGAGAGTCTTTATGTGGAGGCTAATGAACCTGCCTTGTATTTAAGATACGAAAAGCTTTCCTTACAATATGCAATCAAACTGAAAAATAATTCTCGTAATCCAACATATGACGGTACCTTCATGCCACGATATACCCATTTTTATACAAGTAAACCATCAGCCATCAAACCTTTTGGTTTACGTATGAAAGAAGCTCTAACACATATACTTGATGTTACTGATATAGTTCCTTTCTTAATACCATATATTCCACCTTGGAAGATCACTGAACCAGTAATTGACTTATCACTGAGAACGTCTAAAAAGGGTTCTACAAGTGATTTAGTCTTCCTTAATAAATTTGGAGAAATCAGACATAAATACAGTAATTATCGTGCGATCTATACCGATGGATCAAAAGATCAGAATAAAGTAGGTGCGGCTTGTATAAGTGGTCCTATACGAAGGCAAGTTAGATTACCAAATGTTTCTTCTATATATACAGCAGAGTTATCAGCTCTGAAAATGGCTCTGGATGTTATAGAACACACTAACGGAAGACGTTTTGTTATTTTTACAGACTCCCTGTCTAGTTTAACGGCTTTACAAAGTAAAAATCTTAAGCATCCTTATATTGTTCAGTTATTAGAAACTTTGTTTAAAATCAGTACATTAGGTAAACGAGTAGTATTTGCTTGGATACCAAGTCATACAGGCATTCAAGGAAATGAAAAAGCTGATAAGTTGGCAAAAGAAGCTCTCGATTTAGATGTAACAGAAATAAATATACCTTATACTGATCTAAAATCAAAGATTAACACTTACATTAAAAATAAATGGCAAGCATTATGGGATCTATATCCAAATAATAAACTTCACCAACATCAACCAAGAATTGGATCACAAAATAATCTACCATTAGCTAAACGACGGGAAGACATTGTGTTGACCCGTGCTCGTATTGGCCATTCTCACTTGACACATGCATACTTATTTACAGCAGAAAATCAACCACATTGCATTCCATGTAATTGTACACTTACAGTAAAACACATTCTTCTTGAATGTGTTGATTTTGCTCATATTCGTACTAACTTTTATGATGTTCCTGATCTTAAGACATTATTCAGTGATGTTTCACGTTCATGCATTGTAAATTTTCTTAAAGAGATTAATCTTTTTATTAGATTTTAAGTAGGAAACTGTTTGAATCCCAATCACAACAGGTATGCCCTTGGGCAAGGCATTTCATTCCAATTGCCTAGTCTTTCGGAGGAGACTCTAAGACGGCGGTCCCGTGTAAAGGAGAGTCACACCATTTGCACGTAAAAGAACCTGCTTCTCTTTTCGTAAAGAGCAGGGAAGTTATCCCGGTGAAGTAGTTAACATATTTAGTTATTATCGACAATCTCCAATCCACGTTTATTTTTTGGCGTGAAATCTGAAAGGAAAACTACTATTGTATAATTATATAAAACTTTATAGAATTATTATTGTTCGACACTTATATGACACTCAAGTGTTGATAGTGTCGTTAATCATTTATCAATCAATCAATCAAAATCGCACCCGCTCGTTGTAAGGTCTTGTCTATGTGACGAATTTGAATGACAATTTCTTGAAATCGACTTCCCAAAAATGGAGTTGATGATCAAATTTTGCAGCGGATTGCAAGGTCGGACGAATTCGAATAAAATCTGACGAAAATGAATAGAGATATGTTGAAGCTGATTGACCATTGAACCTGTTGAATGACATTTTAATTATTAAATTATCTTTTACATCTGACATTTTTGGATGATTATTCCTATCAGCCTATAGGACGAAAATGAAGTGCTCACTGATGCATTTTGATCTTTAAAAAGTGTTAGATTGGACAAGAAATCCAGACAGTACAAGGAGATAGATTGCTTAAAACACCATACAAAGATAACGTGGGAAGATAAGCAGTGATAAGAATGATAAGACTCAAATGAAATCTCTGATAGTGGAATATAATAGTAAAATATAGAAACCATACTGGAAAGGAGAGAGAGAAGGGGGGTGGTATTTAATGTGTCTATTCACTTCAAAATGGAAATTTTCCCCCTCTCAAGTTGCATGAAGTACTCCTGGCGGACCCGGTCTAGTCATTCAGGCCCTTAAATTATGGCCCTCTAATAAAAAGCCTGTTCAACCGGAGTGCCACGAGAGTATTTTATAAAACATCGACTTCTTGGAACTATAATCAGAAATAACACTTGGGGTGTTTTGGAAATAACACTTGGGAGATAGTAAAGTGCGTTTTCCATCGCTCGCTTCGCTCAATCACAAAACTTTGAAACAAGATAGGTTTCGGGCAGCGAGGACCATGAATATTTCCATAGTATGTTATTGTAATATGTCCATGAATATTCAATTTTATGACAATTTTTCGGGCACGTCACTGCCTTATCGCCATGGCGCCCAGATATTAGGGTTACCTTACTCTCTATATTGAAATGAGCAACAACAAATTAAAGTGCAGTTTTTTCCACTTTTTCCAATGTTGAACCCCTCCCCCCCCCCCCCCCCCCCCCCCGCAAAAATCCTAGTTACGGGCCTGCCCTGGTCCTGGTGACTGGACAAGCAAAAGAAATAAAAAAGGACACTCACGTGAGCAGCCGCCGTATGAGTTGGGTTTCCTGTAGCCAGCCTCACAGAAGCAAATGTACTGTCCGGTTCGTCGGCCGAAGGTGCTCAGCTGACATGTACCGTGGTCGTCGCAGTTTTTGGTGTCTCTTTCGCATCTGGCCACCGTGTCTTTGGTCTCCACTTCTACGTCTTCCTCTTTGTCCTTTGGCACTAGGAATAGGGAACAAAAATTGATTGATTGATTGATTGATTGATAGATTGATTGATTGATTGACAGATTGATTGATTTATTCTCCATTTATAAGTCTTCCTTGTTGTTCTCGGGCACTAGGAATAGAGAAAACATTGATTGATGGATAGATGGACAGATGGACAGATGGACAGAAGGATTGATTTGTTGATAAATCGATTGAGTGAGTGAGAGATCACTTGGTCTTCCTTTTTTGTCCTCGAGCACTAGGAGAAAAAACATTGATTGATATATGGATGGACAGAAGATTGATTTTTCATTGGTTGATTGATTGATTAGTAGATCATTTCGGTCTCCACCTCGAGATCTTCCTTGTTGTCCTCGGGCACTAGGAATAGAGAAAACAGTGACTGATATATGGATAGATCGATTTACAAAAAGGTTGTACATAGTATTTTCGATCGTTAAAGAACCTGTCCCATATTTGAGGTATTCCCCATTCAAATATGTAGAATGGGGGCGGGGGAGGGGGTGGAGTAAAAACTCGAAGCAGTTAGAAAGGCACTAATCCATATAGGGAAGGGATGCTTCGAGGGTGGGGGTTTTGGGGTAGATGGGGAGGGGTTAGATTACAGGAAAGACTCGTAACTTCAGTTCTATGTATGTTTGAAACTTAGAATCGTATTTAGAATTGTAATCAATGTTTATTCTGAAACTAGAATTTAAGTAATACTTCTGTTCATATGAAAAGGAAATATTTATCATATAGTACAAGTGATTAAAGTACAACTAAAGGAAGTGTTAATTATAGAAATGGCAAACTATCTTAGCTTACTAAAAGATAAAAGTATTTGTTTTAACATTATATTCAGTTTGGTATAAGTTAAGCCTACAGAAGATTGTATGAAAAAGAACTGAAGTTCTGAAAAAGAAAATCAATCAAAATACGAAAATGTCACTTTTTCCGAATGCCTTTCTGGGGCTAAAATTATTGTTGTTGAGCACACTTTGGGGATACATTTTTTTTGTATTTCATTCACCTTAGGGGATGCGTGAAAAGTTTGCCGAGGGCCACATCCCCGTGCCCCCCCCCCCCCCGGATCCGGCAATGTGGGAGAGAGAGAGAATATTATGTATACTTACGATAGCAGGAAGATTCTGAACCACCGACCCTGTATGGAAGGGTACATTTACAATAATACTGCCCCCACCTGCCTTGCACACAATCTCCTTGGTCGTTGCAGTTGTTGGTGGCCCTTTCACAACTTCCTTTTGTGTCGCGGCCTTGCAGGTTCAGCTCCTCATCTTAAGGAAGAAAGAAAAACACCTGGATTATTCTCAGGTAGTTTTTTTGCTGTCGATACGGTGTGAGATCTCACGGTGGGATAATATCGCATAGGGAAATAAAACAATGAATGCCTCAGTCACGCTGCCAAACGATTCTTGGCTTTTGGGGATAATGTAATTTTCTATTCGGTCTGTTGTCGGTCTGATGTCGACCTTGTCGGTGTGACTACAGTATTACATACTTTCCACGTTGCTACATCGACAACCTTGGTGCAAGCTTCAAGGTGTCATCAACAGGTTAAGTGATCAAACTACATATCATTTCTGAAAGAAATAACAAATATATGGGACTTACATTGCAAGTGCAAACAGGGAAAAAACAATTTATCAACTTCACTAAATAATTATGCCAAGAGCCTGTCCTGAAATAGTCACCCCATTTTACCCAGAAGATTTGACCTCTTAAAGTTACTTAGACGTTCTAACAAAATGACTGTCAGCCTGACGGTAGCCGCCGGGTTTAGTCCCCAGAGCCCCCAAAAGAGAGCCCAAAGTCGGGTCGATTTCAGCCTATCTTTCCCATGCACCAATCAGTGAGCTAATAGCGATTTTGCAAGTGAAATTGGTATTTAACTTTGTCAAAGCTGGCACCTGTTATAATACAACATACAATAACAACATAGGAGTTGCTATGTCAGACACGCTGTAGCATCAGCAGGAAAACAAAGGCAATGAGGAGGTACTGTATGAAAGCATGCAATTCTATTATGAGTGTGTGGTGAGCTGGGGGATCACCGTCTATTGTATTGTAGAATAGTGGAATGTAACTTCACTCGATCCCCTCATACGGTATACGGGGATGTTCCGCTCTTCTAAGTATTCAACAACAAATAAAGCTCGAATGTGTCATCTTTTTTGCACACAAAAAAGTCCCTAAACCTGGGGTGTGATTTTGTGTTGGAAAATCCCTAAGAATGTCCCCACTTTCAGAACTTGGATTTACACATTAGTGACTATTTTCTTCAGAATAAAACCTCACCCATGTTCAAATCCCAGATGCAAAAATTAATGAAATCATTTCGCTTTTTCATCCAAAGTCAATAATATTGGGGTACCCTTTTCTGTCAAAACGACCCTTAAAAAATGGGTATGTGTTTGGAGGTTACAGCCACACTCCCCCGTCCAAACCAAATCTATGTTGATAAACTTACTTTCCTGTAGCAGCGATTTCAGAGCCATCTGCAGCTTACTTTCTGAAATTCAAATAGAAGTATACTGCTTCATAGAGGTTTGCATTTGATTGTAACATAGATATACAGGAGACAAAATCTATTATTACATGATGGTACATTATTTCAATCTCATATTGCTTCAATAGATCTCTAAAAACCCGTACAATTTCAAACATTAAATTATATTTTAAAGGTGCGGGGCATCAACACAATTAATGCTGCCTCAAAAAAAAAATCAAACTTCATAGACATTACTCAAAATTACTCAAAAACAACCTAGAAATTTACCGTGATTTCTTGCCTTTAATATCTCTGGCGCCTCGCACTGTACACGAATTTTACCTTGAGTGTCACGTGATATTTTATGGAATGACATACCTCAACATATCAAGGACACTAAATCTCTCAACGCATTCAAACGCAAGTTTAAAGAGTATCTATTGCTAAAGAATACACTGTTATGAATATTATGATTTTTAAATATTAATTTACAATACTCTGTGCTAAATTCATTTTTAGAATTGTATTTTTCTTTACCTTTTTTGTATATTTTTTGTTTTCATGTTTTCATGTGAAATGGGATCATGTTTACAAGTTTTTTACCAAACTTTTTTTGATCCCACCACATTTATTCTTTGTATACTTGTTTGTATTATGTCATTGTTTGTACATATATTTGACATGTTTTATGAATGTTTTTTAAATGGAGATGTGGAAATAAATTCAATTCAATTCAATTCAATTCAATGTGGAGATGAAATTAGGTCAGTTTATAGATCAATATTTTTCTTCATCATATAAAAAAAATTGGGAGTAGTAATGTATTTTGTTTTCTTTCCAGCTTCTTTTAAAGTTGGCAAAAAGCTGAATTTTCACAGTTTGACCTAGTGTCAATTTATTCAGGACAGTAATAACCATTGTGAACAATATCTGCCAATCCACATCTTATTCAGACAACATCATCATGAATAATTAATGACACTGGGCAGCAAAAGCAAAAACATTTTTAAAATGACAGGTGTGACACACTATGAGCGTTGCTATGTTCTGAATAAATTACCGATACCAGGTAAAACAGTGAGAAATCAGCTTTTTGACAACATTAAAAGCTGGAAAGAAAATGAAAAATATTACTCCTCCAATTAATGATGTAGAAAAATGTTGACGTATTAATTGACCAAATTTCATCTCCAGATCACGTGACGCTCATGGTGAAATTCAAGGTTAGAGCAAAGATCAAGATGTTATTGAACTTTTTTCGGACATGGAAAATAATGGCAGATTTAGATAGCTTGTGTTATTACCTTTCTAAATATGTCAATAACAAAATTGACCTAGTAGTTACAGAGATATGGTCATTTTGGGGTGGCTGTCGCAAAAGGAAGTCTACCCCAAATTTAGGCCAATAGACCGCTTCGGTAATGTATGCAAATTTTATACATACCTTTCAAACAAAGGTTGTTCTTGACAACCTGAAAGCTTGCCGGACATAGCAACAGATAATGTATGCAAACTGGATTCCAAGCATTGAGGCTCATTTATAAAAAGCAGGTTAATGGAATAGCTCGTCACTAGGTGCTCAGAGAATTATGTGCATAGATCTGTATACATTACAGAAGCGGTCTATTTGAAGGGGGTAGGGTTTAACCGATTGGTTGATCTGAAACGGAATGACTTCATACGGGCTTGATGTTTTATAAAATATGACATTTGAAAACATCAAGCCCGTATGAAAAACAGTGAGATATACTGTTATAAATTTCTAAACTTGTGCGATAGGAAATAGGATGGTACGCATGTCGGAAATATATTGCGAAAGCAAATGAAATAATCGTGGTTTCATAGCTGAAATCAAAGTTCACCACTGCTGTCATCTCCGTAAAATGTTTCACAAGGTTGAAAAATGTTTGTTCAAAAACTCACCCGACCCCGACAAAATAAGATAAATGAAGGCTGAAGATTTATCAGTCCGTTGGTCAACTGAACCCACTGGCGTAGCCAGGATTTTTCAAGAGGGGGGGCCAAGGCGAGGGAGCGAAGCGACCGAGCGGGGGAGGGTGTGGGAGGGGGTATCCCCCTCCCACGGTAGGAAAATTTTTTAAAACCAGGTCATGAAAATGGCATTTTCTGCACCCTAAAATTCTATTCTGGTGTAACCTACTTGAGAAGCGACAGATGAAATAGGATTTTTTTTTCTCTACTCCGCTGGAATGAATTGTAGTGGAAGGATTACCACTCCTTGGGGCTCCAGAATTCCAAGCAATACGCAAAATTACATGTAGTTGGTGTGTATAAATAGCTGTACCAGTGTACATACGAAACGTTGAAACCCGTGTTTTCGGATAGGAAAATATACAACCAAAAACCCACACACAGACACACTGACTATTGACTAACATATGACTAAGAGGACGCCCTTTCTCATGGAGTGGAATTTATATCTCATCTCAAGCGGTAGTCTCATTTGAAAACACATGCAACATCTTTATTAGGTGTATGTAAAAGACTTTAGCAATTTATTTAGCTGCCTTGTTTAGCTCTTTATCTCATTTTCTCGGTTAGAGGTTGTTCATTAGTTGCCTAATTCGTATATACTACACGAATCCAGCTACGTACTCCTTCATTTAAGTACTGAGGAATTATATAGTTTGATTAATTTTTGTAACCAAAATGAACATCAATGTGAGTATTTAGCACGGAAAAATATTAGAATTACATCGTGTAAAGAGTATAGAGATCACAATTTGTAATAAAAACATATGGAAATAATGTAATTACACATAGAGAACGGGCTAAACAAAGTCTTCATACAACCAAGTCAAGCGCACATGATTTGCCACATGTGAAGGCCGTTTTTGTCATTCAATTTAGTGATAATAGATTTGACTCAAAACTGTAAACATCAAAGCAGAAAGCATCTCGTCCGATGACTTACTAGTATATAAAATACGACTTGAACAAAGAATGAAATTGTATCTTTTTTGAATATTCCTCTATAAAATCGAACTCTACCTTGAAAAACAGTGTTTTGCTTCTCCTCGGATGAAGACCATATAAAAATGATATAACGGTGACATTGTTTTCGTATAAAAGCAATGTTGGCTACCACAATGATAACTCTTAAACAAACTCAAGATTTACAAAACGAAGAAAATGGTTATTGCCTCCATCGGACATATACCCATTCACAAAGAGAGGTTTATATTCGGCAAGAATAACTGATACGCCTCTTCATCATTCTGAGTACAATTTCTTTCAACTCTCGACAAACTAAAAGAAATATAAATGTTCTGTTACCAATCTACTTAGTCAATGTTGTTAACAAAGTTTCGGGGTTATGATTTGGAAAGGAACAGTTTTTGCTGGAAATGAAAGCAGTGTTTATTTTGTTTACTTTTTTGGTAATATTTCCATTTTATTTTTCCTTATTTCGATTGTAAGGTAGGGGTAGGGTAAGTCCTAGTAAGACCAGCATGTGAAAAGGAAATTGTTTTTTTTTTGTTTTTTTGTTTTTTTTTGCTCTCCGATCAACAGGGGGGGGCCATGGCCCCCTTGTGCCCCCCCCCTGGCTACGCCAGTGACTGAACCATGGTGTCGCCGAAACCACTAGACTAGATCTCCAATAACCTCGCATAAGTGTGAGTGAGACTAGCTCGTCTCCGTGGCCTAGTCGCCTAGCGGTTAAGGCATTGGCGTTCAAACTTTGCAAAGACGTCACATGAAGAGCAGCAGAGGGGAACTTTTATCTAAGCTATACGCAACTAAGATTCTGTCATTTCCTTACTCAGTCCTTAATACTTGTATTTAAAAAAATTAAGAATGGTACATACCCAAGGTTTCTTCTGCGGCTACCGTGGCAAGTCCGAAGACGGCGATCAAGAGACCGAGGGATACCTTCATCTTGACGTGAGGTATTATTCCTGAAGCAGCACGTAGCAATACGAGTACTTTCTCCAAGCGGCAGACCAGGAGAAACCTTGACAAATGATGCCACCCACAAGAACCTGACACTCTTTATAGGGACAGAGGAGAAGGACCTTCAGTTCGTATTGGGGAATGTCAGCGTGCCACGCCCTGTAGTCTGCGCGCTCATCCGTAAAGGGCGCCTGTTCTGTAACGTCGCCCTGGGCGAACGTAAAAATCTTTAGAATTCGGATTTTAAGTAGGAGCACCTTCCTCATTATTCTTCATTCTTTAAACTGAGATTGTAGAAAGTCATTCATCTCTCACTTGACTTAATTTCGCGAATCGGATTTGAGGAATTTTCAAACAAGTTAATCCCGAGAAGGAAGAACGAAAACGAGAACAATGGCCTGTGATTCTGCCAAGACAGCGTGGCTCCTTAATAGACCTGTTCACAAATATATTAAAATTGTATGCATACTTTTAAAACAAAGGTTGTTCTTGACAACCTGAAAACTTGTCAGAGGCTTGTCAGACATAGCAACAAGTAATATATACAAACTGGATTCCAAGTATTGTAGTTCATTCATTGATAACAGGTTAATGAATACCTCGTTGCTAGGTCCCCAGGAAAGAAACATCCAAAAATTATAATACCTTTGTCAACAGGTCTATAATCAGCGTTCCAAGCATAGGGTTCAAGCATGTCCAACGTCACACCAGAGGTTTTAACGAGCTTACCATTTCAGGACGGGAGCCTTTGACGACGGGGAGTCGAGCGAAAAATCGATGTGCGCATGCGCGACTCGGAGTATCTCTCCGTCCTGTTTGATTTCAGGACGGTTCTCGGGCGAAATAGCGTCCGGTCTACAGTGGGGACGGGAAGCCGAATACTGCAGTGTGTCGCCGTCCACTTTTTCGTGATTTGATCGAAAAACAAGACGGAGAGAGTGCGAGGACCGTCACAGTCAGTTAACTCTCCCCCGTCCTGTTGCTCTCCCGTCCCGTTTCGTAAGCTCCCTAATATTAGCATTGTAGAGTGTGGAGGTTACTGTAATTTTTACTAGGCTACTAACAATGCGGAAAATGTTCGCTTAAACGTATTTTTGACGTTTGTGGATTTCTGAAGAGAACAGGAGCAGAAAGATGTAGGATATACAGATTGAGACAAAGAATGAATCCCGCGAAGTGTTACACAATAAAGTCTCTCTTTTTTTTTTTTGGGGGGGGGGGGGTATAACAAGTCTTAAATAAAAATATTCAAATTTACCAATGTGAGGTGGAGCAAAAGTGAGTCACATAAAGTAGAGATGATATTAGATTCCCCATGATATAATGATAGATTAAATAACTTGTAAACACACATAGGGCTTTAATCATAAACAACATCTCTTCAAAGAAACGAATCACAACATGAAATGTATTATGCTACTATATACACTGTAAAAAAAAATCGTTGAAATTACTCAAAAAGGGTTCTTCAACAAATGCCTTGATTGTTCTAAGTATTTGTAACAAGGAATTTTAAGTAGAATTTACTTATTTTGCTTAATAAATTTTCACTCAGTTAAATTGAGTAGCATTAACGTAAATAATTTAAGTATTGTAATCATGATAGACACCAATTAAAAAAACATACTTATGACATTATTAAACTTGTACCCATCTAACATATTTTCACTATTTCAATATAGAATTTAACCAATTATCTACCACCATTAACAACAAACACTATTACATACGCTTTAATTTGACAACTATTGAAAGGCCTCGAATTTATACTTGATCGTAGCATCTTAAAAAGAAATTTGGTTGACAATTTTCCTGAAATATCAAGTTTTTTATTTATTTTGAATTGAGTGACCGATTAAAAATTGTCTCATGTTCTTATTTTGCTTAAATGAATTAGGAAATATTTTAAATTCCTTAAATTTTCTTCAACCACAAACAAGAATTGTTTTATTTTAAAAAGCGATTAATTTGGTCTTGATGAATATTCATGGCCAGCGTCACACGAGAGGTTTATAGCATGTATATAGTGTGGAGGTTATAATTTTACTAGGCCAATAACAATGCGGAAAATGTTCGCTTAAACGGATTTTTACACAATAAAGTCTCTTTGGGGGGAGGGGGTATAACAAGTCTTAAATGAAAATATTCAAATTTACTCATGTGAGGTGGAGCAAAAGTGAGTCATATAAAGTAGAGATGATATTAGATTCCCCATGATATAATGATAGATTAAATATCTTATAAACACACTTAAGACTTTAATCATAAACAACTTCTCTCCAAAGAAACGAATCACAACATAAAATGTATTATGCTACGACTAGGTGTTAAAAAGAAACTTTAGACACTTTTGATAGTTAATAACTAAAAAAAAAATATACATCATATCAGACTGAGGTTTTTACATTGTGGAGTTGAAGGATGTAAAATTTATTGGAAGTAAGTTTCATGACATTTCTCTGAATACTTTACTTAAAATATTGCTCTGAATATTCAATTAGATTTTTCACATTTTGAAAAATCAAGACCACGAAATCTATGTGTATCAGTAATTAATTCAGAACACAACAATTGCCATTGTGTGTTGCAGCTGTCATTTCTCCCAATCTTTTGCTGTCCAGTGTCATTAATGATTCTGGGTTAAAAAGGTGTTCTGGAATTTCATCTGCAACACACAATGGCAATTGTTGTCTTCTGAATTAATCACTGATACACACAGATTTTGTGGCCTTGATTTTTTCAAGAAGTAAAAAAATCTAATTAAATATTCAGAGCAATATTTAAAAAAAAGTAGTCAAAGAAATAGTAAAACTTGATTCCAATAAATTTTACATGCTTCAATTTTACAATGTTAAAACCTCAGACTAATACGAGGTATATTTTTAAAGTTATTAACGATCAAAAGTGTCCAAAGTTTTTGTACCACCAAGTGAAAACATTTCCTCCATATCTCCCCCCCCCCCTCTCTCTCTCTCTCCCTCTCTATATATCTGCATTAAGTGTTTTTAATGTTTTAATCTCTCAGTAATAAAGTCATTCTAACACGCCTTATTTGAGTATTTCTAAGATCCCACCAATCATGATTTTTCTCAATGATTTTGCTATGTTTGACATTGTCATTGAAGTTAAATCAGATATTTGCGGTGTGTTGTTTGTTTGTTTGTTGTTGTTTTTTTCGATTTGAAAATAAATGAAATGGGAGTTTCTCACCTAGTCATTTCTTTAATCAACACTCACATACTATGAATCATATTACGTATATGAAAGCAATTTACATACATTAGATGATTTTACGACGGAAAACCTTGAGACAAGCTTCAATGTGTATAAGGAACAATGTGATCGAATTATCATGATTATACGCATTAAGCACTTAACGATGAGGAACATTATTTGAATTAGTAAAGAAATACAAAAAAATTGTTTATGATACTTTCTATTCATTTCAATAAAGAAACTGCACAATAAGGAGGCGCGATATGGCTCAGTGGTCGAGCAGTGGTCTCATAACTGGGAGGACCGGGGTTCGAAACTAAGTGAATGAGCTAGTGCCCTTTGGTAAGGCATTAATCCTCATCACCAAGTCCCTCGGAGAAGACTTAAAGCCGTCTGTCCCCCGGTTGCTTATTTACAAGCATACACATGCTTTCCTAGAATTCAGGTAAAAGCAACCATCCAGAACCTTCAAACAATCACTAAAAGCAATTTTTAGTTGATGCTTTATCGAAAATCGTCACACAAACGCAAACATTCCTACGTAATTGCTCAGTTGAATTCTATGCGAGGTCGGTGATCTTTTTAATGAACTTTTGCACTTTTGAGTATGGGTTATCCATATTGTTATCCATTCTTTTCCTGATATAACGATTAGGAAAACAATGTAGCCATCCCTCTACTTCATTTAAATCAATTGTAACAGTGCTTACAATTAAACTTAACTTCCTTGTTCTATGTTTTTCAAATCGAGTTGTTCAGTATAATCCATTACCTACCAAAGTGAAACCCCATTAAGATGGAAATAATTCCGTACCCAATTCCTTTTATCCTGAAAAGACGTCAGTGATCAGGCCATCATTGCTCTAAAAAAAATAAAGGATCTGATTTGATTTCCTTTCATTTTAGCTTTTGATCGTCACTACAACAAAGTCGTTGGTGATAATAACGTAATGTTGAACAGGAAATTTATACTGCATATCATCATAAATAAAATCTCTTTCTGTGTTTAAACTAGGTTTGTTTGTTTGTTTGTTTGTTTGTTTGTTTGTTGTTGTTGTTTTGTTTTGTTTTGTTTTTTTTTTTTTTGGGGGGGGGGAGATGGTTTGGGATGATTTCCACCGAGTTGATGCAAATTGCCCGATGTACTATAAGAGGTGATTGAACAACTAAAAGATAAGATTGCTATGGTTACTAATGGTTACTAATTTAACAACAACAACAACAACGACAAGTAGGTAAAATTTTGTTATTTGATGTGAATAAGACTTTAATACATGATACTAGGTATCAGACTAAAGATAAGAAGACTAACAATGTGATGAGATAATACCGTAGTATTTGCTTGGTGATTTGGAGAAAACTTATCGCAAGATTTTCGCGTGAGTGAATTGCGGAGTTAATGCCAACCTCGTTTCATTAGTTTCTCATTTACCTGCTATATTCTTGTACGGATGTAGAACTGGACAATAGCGCAAAATTTGGCATACAACTATGCGATTACTAATAGTCTGGGAGCCTGTCCCGAAATAGTCAACCCATTTTACATATGAGATTTAACCCCTTAAAGTTCCTTAGACTATCCATGTCATTCACAAAAAGCTTGTCAGCTCGAACGAAGCCGCTGGGTTAGACCCCCAGAGCCCCCAAAAGGGGCCCCAAAGTCGGGTCGATTTCAACCCATCTAACATATGCGCTAAACTTTGTCAGAATTAAGGTGTATGACTATATATTACCAAACACCAAAAACTGAAGAAAAAAAAAAGGAAGAGTTATGGGTGTACATTACAAAAATATAAAAACTTACAAAAATTTCCATCGGGAAGGGGGTGTAACACGCCCCTGAAAAAATACCAAAGTGCCCCTAAACCCAGCTTTGCTGCCCAAAATGCTCTGGATGTAGAGAAAAACCATTTTCAGGCTTTACAACCTTAATCCTTAATAACTCCAAAGTGTCTCATTCAATTCATGTCAAATTTACCTAGTGCAATCTTAAGTATTGTATCTTTCTTTCGGGGGCTCTGGGGGCCAAACCCGGTGGCTTCGTTCGAGCTGACAAGTTTTTTGTGAATGACATGGATGGTCTTAGCAACTTTAAGGGGTCAACTCTCATATGTAAAATGGGTTGACTATTTTGGACAGGCTCCTGGCCTATAAATCAAACAAAACAAAATCCGTCAACTTTGTAACTTTCTCCTTAGATTGCGTACACAGTAAATAAATTCTAACTTCTCTGTCATTTTATCTGTCAAAGCTACGAAGTCTCCTTTCCCACTTTGTGATTTGCATAAAAGCAACCAACCATACCTTTATAAGAAACAACACAGTAAAGTCAGTAAACCCCTTTTAGTACGTAAGTGAAGATGAAACTAAAAAAAAAAAGACGAATAACCTTCGAATGAAAAGAGTCACTGTCGCTCGTTCTAGCGAAAGTATCAAGGAAGGTTGAAATCGGATTATTATTGACAAAATCCTTAGTAATGCTTTTTAAAGGAAACTGTATTTAGAGGGTGAATCATTGACTAAGAAGGAAGAAGAGGGATCGGGGTTTACCAAGGAGGTTTAAAGAGATTTAAAAATCTCCTTGGTAATACGTTTGGAAGTAGCATGCACCGTTACCGGAAACATCACTGGCCTTGTATTTATCTATTTTAAGAAGGCATAAATACATGAGCATTAATGAAACGTAGAATTAATCAAGAAAACATTTTGATTGAAATCTAGTCAGTTGGAAATAAGTCACTTTCGCGACTGCATTGAAGAATGAAAACGTCTTCAATTAGCACTTAGACTCAAAACAGAAAATTACTATATACAGATCACTGAGAATATATATAGTTGACAAGCAACTCTATAGACCTGTTCACAAATATATTCCAATTTTATGCATATTTTTAAAACAAAGGTTGTTCTTGACCATCTGAAAGCTTGTCAGAGGCTTGTCAGGCATAGCAACAAGTAATATATGCAAACTGGATTCCAAGTATTGTAGTGCATTCATTAATAACAGGTTAATGGAATACCTCGTTACTAGGTCCCCAGGAAAGAAACATCCAACATTTGAATAACTTTGTGAACAGGTCTGTTGCATGTTCTCAAGATGTATGGAATTGTTAATGAAGCCCCCTGCTTAAACCCAGTGAAAAGATTCTATTCGGAGATGTGAATATATTGTTGGGCGTGGAATGTTACAAAACAGGCAGCAACGAAAGAAGGGGATGGGCTTTAAGAAACCAATTGTTAGTCATTCAGGTTGTAATCACATTCAAGACATTGTGAAAGTTTGCAGTTATCTGGAGGTATAGGCCTATTCCACAAATCTCGTGGAGTGATAATAGAGTGGTCGTTTTACTTGCTGAATGGCATCCGAAAAAAAGAAAAAGAAGAGAGTATAGTGAAATCCAGGGTGTTCAGACACAAAAAAATTATAACAAAACGGTATAACTATACCAAAACGGTATAACTATACCAAAACGGTATAGCTATACGATGGATTTATGTGTCTGAACGCTGACTAACGAAACGTCGTATAACGAAACGTCGTATAACGAATCTAGGGTCAGAGCATCGTTTCGAACTAGAACTCGATAACGAATCACCTTTCCGTGTATGTCTGAACGTATGGCGACCATAGAACGGTATAACTGGGCGGGGCTTAACGGCGACCATAACAACATGCGCAGTGGAAAACTGCGCATTTATACGATGTTTTTTTTTCTAATTGGTCAAGATATGTGTCCTAACGGTCAGTAGGCTATACGATGAAAATTTTAAACAACGTTTCGGTATAAACGTTTTGTGTCTGAACAGTCGAAGCGTGGGAAAACAAGAAATAGACAAGAGGAAGCGTATTGTTGTAATTATTGTTATGGAAGAAGAATGGGGTCTGAACGATGGAAATCTTGAAAAGTTATTTAACTTTTCCTCTTTTTAAAAAAAAACACATTCACACACGTATTAATATGACAAACGCCATTTTTTAAATGTACGATTAAAGAGCAATGTAGATAAAATCGGGTCCGCTCGCTATTCATAAGGACATTTAACACGCGCTATGAATAGTGGTCCTTATGAATAGTTATGAATAGTGGTCATTATAAATGGAGGTCCTTATGAATAGCGATGTAATTTGTCTATGGTTTGCTCGCTATTTAGAAGAACCGCTATTCATACAAAACCGCTATTCATTTAGTCACACGTTATGGATAGCGGGCCTTATGACTAGCGAGGTTACCCCGATAAATGCCTTGCTCAAAGGCATAAGTGCCGTACAGGGGATCGAACCCACGATCCTCACATTTCCACTCGGGTGTTTTTAAAGGTAACAGGTAGTTTTGGGAGGCCCTCAAAAACTTTTCGTGAGATTTCTTTGATTTTACTTAATGAAAAGCAGGGTACTGACATAACTAAGATGCTGTGAAGTTTTTTCCTCCTCAAGTGAAATATTTACTGAATGAGAGGTGAAAAGTAATAAAAATCCATCGCCCAAAAAAGAAGGGATGTAAATTCAAACAACTGCCACACACACTACTCACATTCGGATTGCTGTGTGCATAGAATACGCTACACATAGTGCGAAGCGCTGGGTTTATTGTGCGGGAACCTTCGTGTGGATATGGTCTTAGCGTGAGGCAGTAAAAAGGCGTTACCAAGCGTTTCTTACAGATATTTACACTAAAATTTGTTCTAAATCGTGAATGGAATGTTAAATAATCTCGTACATGTGTCTTATGATAAAAGGAGAGTAGTATGTGACTATGTTAGATAAGTTTCTTGCCAGTATGATTTTTGCTACCGAGACTGTCTATGAGCTTTAACCACTCGGCTACGACACCTCTATCCTCTTGCTCTAAATCTCGAGGAAAGGGCTGGTCACATTTGTCCGATAACGATAACGATAACGATACCAAGATTTTTCATTAAAGGTACACCCTAGAGTTACTCTACTATAGGTTTTCCCGGTCAAATTCGAAAAAGTAGCTTTCAAACTCTTTTTCAAACACTCGTATTCAAGCGATTTGCTCGTCCCGTTGACTCCTTTGGTTCATGTTAGCTTTCAGGCTTTAAAATTCATTTTCCAGCGTCGAAAAATGCACTTCAAACGTCCAAATTAATTCATCGTCGTTCAATTTAAAGAGTCCAAATCTTCATTCAAATTCATTTCCGACAACTTGGGTGTGGAATCTTGCTCGAGTTTTACTTACCTAGTTTTACTTACCTATTCATTAATAGGCAGTCAAGTTAGCAGTATGTTCATTCATTTTGAATGATGAAACTTCAGTTATTTATGTGAAGATTATTTGTATGATATGTTTCAAATTATGTACAATTTTCTTTAAGAGAGAAAATAGTAAAAACTTATGAAAACAAAACAAAAAGTAATTATATACATGACTTGTTTTGGTTGGTCGCCAGTAAAAGATTAATTATCTTACGGTCAATATCAATTTCTTTACAATGTACTAATTATAATGTTTTTCAAACTTTGTTAATGACTCCTCAAGCAAGTATAGATGATAATTTGTTTTACCCGGCTGTTAAGAAAGCAAGTATAATATGGTTGTAGATATGCAACCAGTATAACTTCCCCTTTAAGTCATATCCGAGAGACTTGGTAATAGAGGATTAATGCCTTACCAAAGGGCAGCAGACTTTGTTTCGAACCCGGGACCTACCTGTTACGAGAAAAATATCATGCGTGATGGTGGGTGTGTGTGTGTGTGTAGGTGTGGATGTGCGTGCCCTTACATAGATACGCTTGTGGGGTACAGAAAACAAAAGAGCACAATGATGGCCTTTATTCCGTCATGCTTGTGGGGTACAAAATACAATAGGAGAAGTGCTTGTGGGGTACAAAGTACAAAAGGAGAAAACAATACAGTTCCCCACAAGTCCATGTGTGTGAGGGTGTGTGTGTGTGTGTGTGTGTGCGTGTGTGTTCGTGTGTGCGTGCGTGCGTGTGTGTGTGCGTGTGTGTGTGTGTGTGTGTGTGTGTGCGCGCGTGTGTGGGGGTGTGTGTGAGTGTGTGTGTGAGTGGAGGTGCCGTAGACCAGTGGTTTATAGGCGCTTGACTGGAAATGCGAGGATCGGGCGTTCGATCCCCGGCACGGCACTTATGCCCTTCAGCAAGGCATTTTATCTACATTGCTCTTTTATCGTACCTCAAATAAATGAAGTGCTATACGCATATTGATACCAGAGTGTGCATGTGTGTTATTCAAAAAAAAAAAAAAAAAAAAAAGAAGAAGAGTGTGTACGTGTATGTGAAACCTGTGACCCACTCATTAAAAAAGACGGGATCAGCATTCCCTTCTGAATGGAACATACTTTGCTTTAATTTACCTGTTTAAAAGTTCTTATTATTCAAGGGGGCTTTTTTCCAGTTTGTTCGGAATCAGGAAATTGGTCTTCAAAAGTAAGACGGCTCAAAACAGAGATTGCAGCGGGCTTTAGAAAATGGTTAAAATCCCCTAATATGCTCTGGGAGATTAGTCATTTGCTCATTGTAATCGCTTTCTTTGATTTCAGAGTCTTCAATTTGTCTTCGATTTTAGACGAATTGTAATAACTTTGTCCAGTAGGCAAAAGTGTGGCTATTTTATAGTCTGCCACGTGTATGTATTTTCTTCTTCTAACGTGTATATCATGTAGATCTTGATAGAACTGCAGTTCGGATACTCTAAATATGTACTGTGAAATTCCTTTGAACTTCATCCAGTAATATATTTGTTTGGTTGTTTTTTGTGGGGGTTTTTTTGTCTTCAAAATACTTGTAAGAATACGAAACATATAGTGCATTACAAACGAATTAATTAATGGATGAACTTCGAAGGAATTTCACAGTATATTACTTATATACATATTTGATTTTAAGAGTTGTTTTTGCATGAATTTTATTGAATCTAACAAGGAAACTCACAACACAAGACGAACAAATTAAAACCTTCAAGAACTTTTTTATTTTGAAAACGGGGGACATGCTAAAATGCATGTTCCAAAGAAATACAGTTCTAATTCTAATTTGGTCATGGAACAATATGAATTGGAATTTACCACAATAAATGAGTGGTATATAATAAATGTAATTGTGGACAACAGACACAGCCCTAGGGGGGGGGGAGAGTCTGAAAGTCAAGGAGAAAGTCTAGAGACAGAGAGAAAAGGGAAGGAAGAGAAGAAGGGTAGAGGAAGATGAAATTGAGGGGGCGGGAGGGGAGAAGAAAGTGAGATGAAAGAGAGAAGGGGAGGGAGAGTGAATGAGTTAGTGCGAGGGAGAGAGATAAAAGGGAAAAGAGGGGGAGGGGTGTGTCCTGCATGCTAATTCAACGTGCAAAGCTGAAGGGGGTAATTGTAACATCGTTCCTGAAGCAATTCGTATTAGTGACGTGTATTACGTTTATATAAAGCCATTTTTCTATTGAATTCCTGTCTTGCCTGTACCATTTACAATACTGTATATACACAAATTTCTGCAGAACAGTAACAAGTAACAGTAAATGAAACCTTTATTTTTTGTTTTTGAAATGACCTGAGTGGAATCAAGAAAAATAGATGGAAAGGTGTGTATAGGGATATGAGGAGAAGTCATGAAACTTGGATAAATTGGAAAGCAAGTGAATCTTATCTCCTGGGATTACCCCTATACTCTTTATACCGTACCAAAGAAGGTTTTGTTGAGAGCCAAAGAGGTTAACCCCTACATTTATTTCGAAGGAATCCAATCAATTGTCTTTCAATCCGAGATTTAAGATCTTGTAAAGAAAAGCCATTACGACAAGTTCGAAGATTCGGTCTATGCACAATGGATTTTAATACAGTGACGTCTGTCCTGTTGTTCTGCAGATTAAACGTTACATAACACAGCTTTCCGTTAAAAAATTATTGTCAATGTTAAGGGCTGTTTAGACTTCCTTATTACACTAAGAACAATAGCAGGGAAGGTGGAATGGTAGTGTGTGGAGGCACTGCTACATGTAAAAGCCATTTCTTTCTTAAAAAGAATAATAAAGCAGGGGCTTACAGTGTTGGTCACAAAAAGAGAAACCCAGATCTCAATTTAACTGTCGTCAAATTCATGGGAGATGGACCAATTATGTTCTCTTTGATTCAAAAGTTTGATAAAGTTGAATGTCTGTGAAGTTCCATTTTACAGAAGGAGTAGTAGTTAAGGATTTCTAAAAGCATTTCATAGAATAAGGTCCGAGTGGGTGTCCTCAGCATTCGGACTTTAAACAGGAGCATATCACTCTTTGAAAAATATATTGGGTAAAAAATTGAGCAACGTGACTGTAATTATTTGTCAGACCAACTTTGGGGCAATATATGCCTAATCGGGAGGGTTGTTTGTTTGTTTGTTTGTTTGTTTGTTTGTTTGTTTGTTTTTGTCAGTTCAGAGCAAAAGGTATCCGTGGTTGGGCAAAACATTAATCAAGGTTGGGCATAAACTTAACCCAAAAGTTGGCCGGACACATAATCACGTTGGTCAAAAATTTACCCAACATTTGTACGTTGTTAACCCATAGCAGTACAGTGTCTCCTTTTTGTGACATTTTTGCATTATCTTTTGACCTAGAATGGTAGGAATTACACATAATACATGAGCAGAAAGAGCAAAAATCACAAAAAATTTTGAGTCTATTTCCAATGCAATGTGTTGTGCCGTTCATGAATAGGAATGATTTAATTGTCACTAATCATTAAACTCTCTAAATTAGCAACGCCGCGTAAAATATATAATCACTATTTTCGTGTACAAATTGGCAATTTTTCTGTTAAATTATGCAATCCTCATTCACATTGGTTCATTTAATAAACATTTTTTTTTCAAAATATGTAGGAGTGGAAAATAAGAATAATTGTTTCCAACTTGAGGAGGGGAAGATGATTAATTTAGACCATAAGAAAACTCTGAACTGCTATGGGTTCAACAATGGTTTGGGGACATTCTTAAAAGCTGTATCGTTCGAAACTGTGCACTGTTTACATAGGCCGTACTTGACGTCTTCACCAAGCTTTACCTACACATCCAAGTTTAATCTATTAAAATAGTTATTAAACCATATTACTTTTGAAAACGCTTTTTGAAAAATTAGTCCAAAAAAAACTTTGGAAAGCAAGTTGATATGGCGGGTGAAAATGATACCTTTGTTATGAATCCTCTGTATTGATGATAAATATATTTTCAGGGTTATTTGTATCGCAATGCAATATGTTTTTATTCAAATTAAAATATCGCTCCTATATTCTAATTCAATCGCTCTGTTTAATCTACTGAACAGAAAACCAGAAAGGGTAATTGTATTCGTGTTTAAAAACATCAAATTGTTCTCTATTAGCACATAGGCCGGAGATGGCGGTCTTTTGTCGACCCATCAAGCTTGTATCAATTATGCTTTCTTTATCAGTGTTTAGGACGGTGCTCAGTAAGGTCTGGAGGACCCTGAAAATAAAATAAGCCAGTTTCGTAATGCATTCAGGTTTATTCACGTTTGCCTAGTGACAAAACTTAACATTCACCTGTAAATAGATATTGTATTTCAAAGTCAGGATGCAAATTTAGGTCCAAGAAATATTTTGGCTTGCTCGACCTAGCAACATTAGATGTATGGATCAACTAGTAAACAATAACTTGTAACGGGTGAATGAAATAGCTCGTTACTGGGCATTTAACAAAGAGGTAAGCATAATTTGAATGCATTACGAAACTATAATACCATAATACAAACACCCATGTATTCCAGTTTATGGATGTTTCTTCATGAGGTGCCTAATTTGGTAAGGTATGTGACAAGAATGATATCCTCCCATAAGGGTGTGGTGCCGAGAATGGTATCCTTCCATTAGGGCGTGTTGACGAAAATGGTATCATTCCTTTAGGGCGTGGTGACGAGAATGGTATCCTTCCATTAGGGTGTGGTGACAAGAATGGTATCCTTCCATTAGGGCGTGGTGACGAAAATGGTATCCTTCCATTAGGGCGTGTTGACGAAAATGGTATCATTCCTTTAGGGCGTGGTGACGAGAATGGTATCCTTCCATTAGGGTGTGGTGACAAGAATGGTATCCTTCCATTAGGGCGTGGTGACGAAAATGGTATCATTCCTTTAGGGCGTGGTGACGAGAATGGTATCCTTCCATTAGGGTGTGGTGACAAGAATGGTATTCTTCCATTAGGGCGTGGTGACGAAAATGGTATCATTCCTTTAGGGCGTGGTGACGAATATTATATCCCTCCATTAGAGTGTGGTGACGAGAATGGTATACTTCCATTAGGGCGTGGTGACGAATATTATCGTTTTCTTTTGTTATCTTTTAGATTTTTTTTGGTATTATATCATTGTTATATAATATTGTATATGTAAATATGTACTGTAAAGGCGACCCTACCACAAGCCATGTGCTTCCTTGGACCCCTCGCCTCCTTCCACCATGTTTTTTAATTATTATTTTTTTTTATAATGAATATTTCATTTTGAGAAGGATTATGAGAAGAAAATAAATGTATTTTGAATCTGAATCTGATTATATCCCTCCATTAGAGTGTGGTGACGTGTAGGGAATGTAACGAGAATGGTATCCTTCGATTAGGGCGTTGTGACGAGAATGATTTCATTTCATTAGGGTGTGGTGACGCGAATGATATCCTTCCATTTGGGCGTGGTGACGAGAATGGTATCTTTTCATCAGGATGTGGTGATGAGAATGATATATTTCCATCAGAGCGTGGTGACAAGAATGGTATCCTTCTATCAGGGCCTGGTGACGAGAATGATATCTTTCCATCAGGGCGTGGTGATGAGAATGGCATCTTTCCATCAGGGTGTGGTGACAAGAATGGTATCCTTTTATCACGGCGTGGTGACGAGAATGATATCTTTCCACCAAAGCGTGGTGACGGGAATGATATCTTTCCATTAGAGCGTGGTGACGAGAATGATATCTTTCAAGTTCAAGTTCAAGTTCAAGTTTATTTATCTTTCTTCAGGATACACAAGATACATATGACCAATAAAATAATACATGTATGAGAAAATAGCTACATAGTAAATAATAACGATGATTTAACAACCTAACAGGAAGAGAGTATGTAACATGAAGAAAGACGAGAGACCTAGGAAAGCATAGCTTGTAAAATAAGGCCCCTCTCAAGGCGATTGCATGATAATTAATTTTCAAATTACTAGTAATATGGCTAACGACTATTTCTACCAAAAAAATATTCTACTTAAAAGTAATAAATGCATTGTATTACATATGCGTATGATATCTACAAAAAAGAGAAGAAAGTTATATGTACAAAGGGGAAAGATAATTACATGACAAGATACATTTGAGAAAGGAAAAGAGAAGAGGGAAAGGAAAAATCATTGGGACAGAACAGACATTCACAAGACAAAAACAAACAGGAAAGTAGTTGACTATGTACAGCAGTACATAATTAAAACTATTAACCTACCATTCTTCTGTTTTATCATGAGATTTCTCATATAGAACAAAATGCATGTAAATTCTACTTTCAAGCCACGAAAAGTATTCAGAGCGTGGTGACAATAATAGTATCCTTCTATCAGGACGTGATGACGAGAATGATATCTTTCCATCCGTGTGTGATGACGAGAATGATATCCTTCCATCAGAGCGTGGTGACGAGAATGAAATCTTTCTATCAGGGCGTGGTGACGAGAATGATATCATTCCATTAGGGACGGGTGATGAGAATGATATCCTTCTATCAGGGCGTGGTGACGAGAATGATATCCTTCCATCAGGGCGTGGTGACGAGAATGGTATCTTTCCATCAGGGCGTGGTGACGAGAATGGTATTTTTCCATCAGGGCGTGGTGACAAGAATGATATCCTTCCATCAGGGCGTGGTGACGAGAATGGTATCTTTCCATCAGGGCGTGGTGACGAGAATGGTATTTTTCCATCAGGGCGTGGTGACAAGAATGATATCCTTCCATCAGGGCGTGGTGACGAGAATGGTATCCTTCTATTAAGGCGTGGTGATGAGAATGATATCCTTCCTTTAGGGTGTGGTTATGATAATGATATCATTCATTTTGGGCGTGGTGAGGAAATATTCTACAGGGGATGAGGAATATGGATAAGATATGGCCGCGTGTGCTGTCGAACCAGAGTAAATTGATTTTCCAAATGGGCCTCCAAACGGAGGGAGGGGGCTGGAAGATTCATCCCATACTGGATACACCCCTGCAAGACATTCGATATCGATTTCAATTACAGGAAGTTCAAAGCAAATTGCTTATATGCATCTTCTGAGCCACCTTCATAAATTTATATATCGAATTAATCGAAAGTTTTTTGGGAGAGCACCTCGTGCATCACTACATTATGTTCTGTACATCCATTTACACCTTTTAGAAATGCTTTTTGTAGATTGCAGTCAATTAAATTATTATCTATCATGAAATCTTCGAGTCTTTCGGCTAGTAC
The DNA here is from genome assembly GCA_025618425.1 of Heliocidaris tuberculata. Taxonomy (NCBI): domain Eukaryota; kingdom Metazoa; phylum Echinodermata; class Echinoidea; order Camarodonta; family Echinometridae; genus Heliocidaris; species Heliocidaris tuberculata. The sequence continues at coordinate 19,980,972 of CM046847.1, forward strand.
ATAGTGGAATATTTTTCCAACAACATTTGACAGAGCAATCATCCGAAAATTTTCTGGCTGTGTCGTATCCCCAGATTTATGTAGTAGTGTAACTTTACTTTTTGACCAATTAGAGGGAGGGATACCAGTTTGCATTATTTTGGTGTAGAGGGTAGCCAAGAAGTGGTGCGTGCATGGCAATTTTTTCAACATGCCATAGTAAATTCCGTCGGGCCCGGGCGAAGAACGCGAACTCTTCCTCCGCAGCACATTCTTAATGGTTGACGGGCGTATCGGGGTGGTGTTAAATGGATTCTGGGTTGCTTGGTTACTAGGTCGTGCGTCTGGAATCCAATTAAGCGCTGCAATGTTAATGTCCGAAGGCAATTGATATCGAGAGGTAAAATATTCGTCGGCAGTTTCCTTAGTAAATGAGGGCTTTGGGGTATCGCTATAAAGAGAACCGTTTACGAGCTTTTTGCAGAAATCCCAAAAATTTGAAGTGCAATGTTTTTCCTCCCGTGCAGTAGTCCGCTTCCTCTCACGGTTTCTGTCAATATTCTGGAGATGGTTATATGTATGAAGTGCTTCGTAAAAGTTCCGTCGGTCGTCCTGCGTGGCGTTTTTAGCAAAAGCTTTCTTTCTTAGTTTATTTTTCATTCTTTTCACTTGATTAAGGGTTTTGGGGGGTCTCCTGAAATATGGTGATTGGCCAATATTGGCTTCAAAATCTGGGATCTCACTGAAAAATTCCTGAAATACGGTGGAAAAGTAAAGTACTTTTACCTTTTTGAGGAACAGGTTCCAATTCATTTCATATTTCATATATGGAACGTAAACAACGATTATTATTACACTGCTATAAGAATACATCTTGAATACTTTTAACAAAAGAAAGAAAATGCAAATGGACATACAGAGACAATTTTAAAGTTGGGATAAGACAAATAAATTTGGCATAAAATATGAGAAAATCTAGTAAAAAGCTAGGCATGTATTTGCAGATTCCCTTAATAAAAAAAAGAGTCTTTGACATTATTGAGCCTGATCGGTTAAGAGTAGACATTTTGTCCGTCCGTGAGATTGAGTATTTTATGGATTATACTATTATTAGGCAACCATGGAAATCAATTTTTATCCAATTTCAACTCTTTCAATGATGTCCTTCACATAAAAACATAAAATAGCTCTCTTCAATTGAATACTTATTTTCTAGAGGCTTTCAGACTTTCAAAATGTGTCGAATGTCCGTCCGTGACTAACTAATCAGGCTCTATTCCATATACATGTTAAATTGAAACTTTCATGTAATCGTTATTGTTAGAAAAGAATCAAAAGGATTACAACATTTACTTTAAAAAAAAAAGTTATTATGAGGTTCCTATCAGTTTCGAAAAACTAGTATTGACAGACCAGTATGGAGTATCCGATTCTGAAGAACTACCATGGAGAGCAAAGATCAAAAGAGATTTCTAAACCCACTGAACACGTTATAAAGGTCTGTGAACTTAATGTGAGTAAATATTGACCGACGTCAATGTGGCAAACAATGCCACAGGGGGGAAATAACCGGGAGGGAGGGAGGGAGGGAGGGAGAGAGGGAGGGAGGGAGGGAGGGAGGGAGGGAGGGAGAGACATGGGGAGGAAGGGAGGGATAAAGAGGGAATGGAGGGAAGGAGTTGGGGAGAGATTTATAGAGAGATAGACACACTAAAAAAAAAAAAAAATGTGATAGTCTAATTCAGTCTAGCCCCCTCTACGTCTTTTTTCTCTTTTGTTCTGGTTCACCTCCCCTTTTCTCCCCCCCCCCCTTCTCCTCCCCCCCCCCCCCTCTCTCTCTCTCTCGTTCTTCTTTCTTATTCTCCGTCTTCTATTTTCTCTTGTTTATCAACAAATGATAATAGTACTTCCCATATCTTATTTACATTGCGACTCCACTGTCAAGGAACAAGTGCGCATGCGTTATCAGGGTTTTTTTTAACAATTTGCATACAATAAGTCACGTTGATCTTAACGAGTCTTATAGCTCTCCGAATAGTTCTTCGTGGTTTTTTGTTTTTGTTTTTTTTGCTTTGTTTTTTTTAATTCTCAATTTTTAAGAGTCCCATTTTTGTGAAATAACAATTTGTAAAGATTGTAATTTTGTAATGTCATGCATTAATTTGCTGCCATGTGCGTTATTATATTGACAATATTGAGTTTGAGGCTGGTCATTTATCCAACACGAACGGTCAGACCAGGAGGGGGGGGGGGGTCATACAATTTAATAGTTCCCCCCCCCCCCCACATTTGCCACAAGGCGTTACTAAAATAGGAATGGGAGATGTCAACACATGGAAGACTGATGCTCGTATATTTGAGGCTCTTGTCGGCTAATGCAATTAACTTTTTGTTTACTTTTTTTTTTATTGTTTACAAATTTGGTACGACACCCACCCCTCCCCCTTCTAGATGTTAGTAACGCTTATGCTTTTGACTCATATTTCTTGTTCTTTGGTGGAAGTGGGTCACCACAGAGTGATATCATAGAATACGATTTTTTTTTCTGTTTGAGACTCTAAATGTCAATAGAATATCCTTGAACACGATTGTATGTTTTTGTAAAATCTGCCAGCCCTGTCACTTCGGCAAAGAATTTGAAACCTGTCACTATTATATCCACCAACCAAAGCTAGTCAGGAATCAAAGGTCAGTTTGAAGTAAGCATTGTTCTCATGCCTATACATTATTCCCTTTTTGTCTATGAATGTCCTCGCCCTTTGCCGCTATATTTTTCAAGAAATAAAGTACGGTTAACTGTATCAATAATTGGCTGGAATAACTGATTCCTTGCAATGGTTGATGTTTAGAAGGCCTAGAAATATTTTTGAAAACAAACATCTCATTAATAACTGATAAACATCCAATAAATTTGGAATATGATATTTCAATAACAGTTACAAAGTGAAGAGTTAAAATGTATTAGTGTTTCAGATATGTCTTATCTTATGTCTCTTTCTCTGTATTTCTTTCATCTTGCCGTTGTTTTACACACACTGTAACGTTTAATCATAGAGTTGAAGGAGTAAAAATAAAAAATAAATAGATGGGGGCTGCATGGCCCTCGCGGATTCTGACATTCTTTATCTTCCGGCAGCCATCACTTTATACCCGAGTAGCCAGGAAATATAATTGTAATTTCTCATGTCTTTTATAGTCCATGACAAAATTACATTAAAACGCCATGAATGTATGTAATATGTACCACATAAGGTTGTAACAATTAAAAAAAAAGTCCCAGAAGTGTGCACACTCGCTAAATTTTATGATTTTTATCTCATGATAATATCATTATGTTACAATATTAAGGATTACATAACCAGGACAACAACAGACGTATTCACTTTTAAAAATTATTCCTGATAATGCATTTCTTAGGAAAGAAGGGATGTACTGTATAGCAATGTCTCCGTCTTTGAAAATTACTTTTTTTTTTACGTTGAGACGACAACCTTCTGCGAAATGATGCCCGAACACCCATGAGTTTGATTAAACAAAATTTTATCACTCTAGACCTACTAGAACATATTAGTCCAGCAGATTTGTGCTGAAAATCGAAGGAATTGTGCCCTTTTTCATAAAAGCATGAAAATTGGTAGGTAGGTAGAGTTTTTGATGCGGAATGATTCTGGATATGGGGCCACCTAAAATTTTGGCCGTGGGGCCCGTTGTGCCCCTGAAAAAATAACATGACTCTCTCAGGGTATTTTTCCAACATGACTGATTTATTCATATCTAGTCCTGATATACTAAGTATTATGTAGGATTTCCGGGCCTCAAAATTCATGCAAGTGCTTTAGGTGCCCATATTTTCAAATGAAGGGCCATCCCATTTATTAAAATGTTACATAGTCACTGATCTGTTGAACTATAAGTAAAATGCTTCTAATTGTGATCAGTTAGAGATTATGTCTTTGAAATTAACAAGACATGTGGTATAGGTGCCCATTATGACCAAAAAGGTCCAAGAAAGGCCCTAATTAATCTATGTACAAGAAAAGAGTTTTTTAGTCCTTGGTTTTAATTTTTATGGTAGACAGCGACTTTGAAATCAAGGCCATATGAAAAGCCCACTTCAATGGGCACATGAGCACATCGATGGAAGACAATTCTTTAAAAAAAAATTGATTTCTTCCCTTACAAGAGGATGGCAAAATTAAAAATGGCTACTGAAGTATTAAAATATTCCTGCATACATTTACTGTATCTCTTGAGTTTGGGTATTCTATTGGCAAGGCGGGTATTTTTGATAAGCTGAATACCTCTAGTGTAGGGTCACTTTATTTCACCAAGATGGACGCTGTTTTTTTTTTTCTTCAAGATTTGGCTATCCTGTGTCTTGAAACTTAGTACTGGTATTAAGGTAGAAATTTGTGTACTATAGAAATTCCTGAATTTTGCAACTTTTTGCCTAAAACATACTTTGTTTAAACACAATAAAACCAAGGTAAAGGTATACCTTGGAATGCTGAATAATTTGGAATAGTGAGGCATTTCATTTCCAAATTGCCATCAAATTAGAAAATAATGCATAGATGTTACAATGTAATTTGCATGTGATAAATTTGCATTTTGGAATAAAGCACATCAAAATGCAAAAAAGTTCATATGCTTAAGAATTATGGATTAAGGGTATCGTCTTTCAGTAGTTGCTGCCGATGTGTAAGAATATATTCGTTGGCTTCTTTTCACATTTTACCATGGTTAAGTTGTACATATCATTTTTCTCAATATGGCCGTGCAGGTGAAAAACTAAGAACAAAGTGTAGTTTTAAATATAATTAATAGTTTTGCATCATTCTGCTTATAGTGTACATTGGTCATGTTGGCATAATAACCTTTATTTGCAAAATATCATATTTCTATGCTTTATTGGGATATTAATGTAGTTTGTTCATGTATTGCTCTACAATAGTGAGGCGGCATAGCGATTTAATTGTGCATTTTGTGATAAAAGCACTAAATTTGGCACACAGGTAGATAGATAGGTTCTAAGCAATACTAGATATCGAGCAGTCTCAAATTCGGCCCCTGAGTCTCGGTGTGCCCATTTTTCAAAATGGCCACCACAGAGCACCCTTTCCCGTATAATTAGTCGAAAAACTGGTATATTATTGGAAATTTAGGTGTAATAAAGTATGCAGAAAGCATATTAAAAGTTTGATCGAGGTGCCCATTTTTCAAATAACGGCCCATTTTATATAGGGCCTATTAACATGATTAACGTGCGATAAAGTTATTATATTGAAGAACATGAGTAAAATGAGACTAATCAGGGAAACATGATCTTCTTTAAAATTGAAAAATTGTACCACAAATGCCCATTGAAAAGAAAGTTGGAGGAAGTTATGCTTAAGTGTAAAAAAAGATTTTCAATCTTATGATCTTAATCGTATTTGTGATTCTAGTGATAAAAGCACCAAATTTGGCATAAATGCAGATGAATGTGTAATAAGCTAAACTGGATACTCACCCCCCCCCCCCCCCCCACTCCGTATTCTGTTCCTGGGGCCCATAGCGGTCATCTTTCAAAACTGCTGCCATATTGTATTCTTCCTGTATTCTAGTCACGAGATTAGGTATAGGCCTACATCAGTGGCGGATTTAGGGGGGGGGCACTTCCGGCCCGTGCTATTATCTTTTCAAAATAATAATAGTAATACAAAGATAATGATAATAATAATGATGATAATGATAATAATAATGATGCTGAAGACGGTGATGATGATGATAATAATGATAACAATAATAAAAAATATTATCATTATGATAATATTTTTTGTCCTAAGACGTTTTTAACGGAAATTTTCGCTACTACTACATAGTTATTTTTATATCCTATATATATTATTACATCCATCATCACCACCCATAGTCATATTAGTGATTAATGTAAACATTGATTGCCTTTATATATAAAGTTTATAACACTAATAAACATCATTATAATCATTACTACTAAGGGGCGGCGATCAGGGGGGAGACACGCCCCCCCCCCCCCCCCCTCGGAAACTGTTCAGCAAATAATGAGTAAAGTCTGTTTTATACACTGTCAAAGCTTTTAAATGCGTTTAAAATGCAAACTTTCACTATTCAAACTGGGAAATTTTCTCGCTCGGTCGCCTCACATACAATACTGCACAAGATCTCTAAACCATATAGGTATTATAGGCAGATATTCTCCTGTGCTTTTACAATAGACAATTACCAGAAAATCTATTGCAAATATTTAAAATAAAAGGAAGTACACAAATACTCCACGAGACAATCAAATATGTTACATCTACCTACTTTTCCTTCCTTTCCCTACATTTTTGACCATCCTACTTCTCCTACTGTTGTTTTTTTTCCAGTTATCCTCCTTTATCCATTAAAAAAAAATATTATCCTACTTTTTTCCCAAACATATTATCTGAGATATTTATGCATGGCTGTCATGTAAAAGATTCTTAATGTAGCTTAGTTATTGCAGGTCCTAACAAGTAGTGTACATATAGAGACCACTAAGACCTCAGGCCTATTAAACTGACAAAATGAGTCTTGCGCCAGCCTCAGGCCAGGCCACTTGGTATAAACCGACAACGGGTATAAGGCAGGCCCCTAAACAAAAAAGTAGGATAATATTTTTTTTTCAATGGATAAAGGAGGATAACTGGGAAAAAAAAGTAGGAGAAATAGGATGGTCAAAAATGTAGGGAAAGGAAGGAAAAGTAAGTAGATGTAACATATTTGATTGTCTCGTGGAGTATTTGTGTACTTCCTTTTATTTTAAATATTTGCAATAGATTTTCTGGTAATTGTCTATTGTAAAAGCACAGGAGAATATGTGCCTATAATACCTATATGGTATAAACCGACAACGGGTATAAGGCAGGCCCCTAAACAAAATGCGGGCAAATTCCTTATGTATTTCTATGTTCTAACCTTCCTCTCATCCTCTCTTTTTATCCTTTCATTGTTTTTTGTCTGTTTCTATGTGCTTCTCTTCCACCATTTCAGCATGTATTTCTCTGTATTTCTCTTTTCATTTATCCTTATGAATGTATTCCACAGTTTTTCACTGGTTTTGTTTTAGGTCTTTCCTTAGGTCTTTCCTTCTCTCATTTTATATCTTTTCTTGATATGTAAATCCACACCCCTGAATGGTGTCAGGGGACACCTTTTCATACCGCGGTGTAAGGGGAGGGGGGGGGGGGTAAATATTAAGGCCCTGCTTTCTGCGCCAGTTTACGACCCAGCCCTATAAAATGGGGGCTGGCCTCAGACACATTTTTGTTGGTGTTACAGGGGTCTTAAACCAGCTGGGTCTTGGGATGTACCGCAACAAGATGGAAGTGCAGCCATACCCATTGCTCCCTTGCATCCCGAGGAAGAGGAACCTGGCAATGTGGTCATCCCCTCGAGCATGTTTTCTCAAAGCTATTTATAAAGTATCCCTTTGAGCCTTTTTTTTTTTGGGGGGGGGGGTTGAACTGTCACTACCACCACTAATTCTACCACAGATGGTAGTCATGGTATTAGCGTGATTTTGATTATTTTAAAAGTGATTTGGAGTCTTGGTTCCAATTTATTTTTTCCACATCCAATTGTTTTGACTACAAGAGGTGTTGCAGCATCTTCCCACTTTCTAAAATCTTAATTTTCGACCAATTTACAAAATGGAAGAGACTCTCTTTTTTTCTATCTCAATTATCCATTATACTACTAAATTCCTCAACTGCTTAAACTTTCAACTTCAAGTCACCTTGCATCCTTAACAAGAAATTGTCATGACTAAAGAATAACATTTTATTTCCTTTATGTTCACCTTGCAAATCTTTGCTTCCTTCAAGTTTCATACAATGCCCATTATAATCTTTATGTTATTTGTGGTCAGTGCATGGCGTAATGAGGAAAAACTGAGGGGGTCGAGCCGTTAATAATTGGAATATAAGCACCAAGAAATCGAAAAAAAAACTACTCCGTATGAATAGCCCCCTTACCCTAACAAAAGAAGACTTTTTACGCCATAAATTTGCATTTTATAGCGACGCCCATATAGTGAATTATGATTATTATTCGAGCGAGAATATTTTAAGTTGATGCAGTTTGCAACTTTGCATTTAGATCATTTTTTATCACATGCAAAGGGAAATCAAGGTCTGATCTCGATATCCACCCCTTTACTCTCTTCGCCTAATGGGATAGGCAACATCAATATGCGATTAGACTATTTTTGACGACTTTCCAAATTATACAAGGGGGTACGTCCCTTAGAACATTTTCCAGGGAGAGAAGCCCACCCCCTTGAATCACCAAGCCTGTATTTTGAAGAACTGGTCCTATTGCTAATATCTATATCTCTTTTTAACACACATTGGAATATCTACCTACAGTTTACAGTTCTTCTACAGCATTTTAAAGTTAGTTATGAGAGGGAGAATAGGGACCGAACTATAGAAGATAATGTTTTTGATGAAACTACATTCTCGAGCACTGAATTAGGAGTCTAGATAGTGTGTTGAAGCCAAGCTTTAACTATTTTATTTAACAGATGTATAATTAGGAGTAGATGCTGGGAAAATTCAGCCATTTAGACCTTTTAAAAGATGTACTCCTGTAATCATAAAAAATGTTATTATTCTAGGCTACTTTAGAGGGCATGGATTTTATAATTTGGTATAGATCCCCCCCCCCGAAAAGAAGACACATGCACTCTGTTAATGATATTGCAAAGCTATAATAGGCCCTGTATTACAAAATAATATATCATATACTAGTATAATATAACACAATAATGGCTTGATTGAATCTTCATTGCAATAAAAATTTCTTTCTTTCTCCCCCCCCCCCCCCCATGTTTGGTTCTGGAACTTTTTAGGGGGCTGTAGCCCCAGTACGGCCTATATTATGGAACGCACGGTCGACGATTCTGGAGGACGCCTCTTCCTGGAAAATTTGAAGGGGCTGAGCCCCTCCCTCTCCCCTCCCCTGAAGTAAAAGAAATCTTTTTTTTTTTAAATCTCTTGATTTAATGCTACCTAATCCCATTAATACAGAGAGAGAGAGAGAAAACAAATATGTGTACAGATCAAACAATTATGTGTTCGTGTGATAAAAAGTGCTCTAAAATGCAAAGTTCAGAACTACAAAATGCAAAATTTGCAGAGCTCTATCATTTCAGAAAACAATTGAAAAAGAAAGCAAATCAGTTTTTTTTGTACCAGTCAGCAAATGATCATTATCACAAGTAAAATAATGACTAAAATAATAATACTGATTATTAGAATGATTTTCAATAAAGGTGTCCCTATATGGGGTTTCGCTTGCCTTCATTTTGAGAAACCATACTTTGAATACAGCTGACATCAACCTATAATAGCCTATAATAACAAAAAGTTAAATGAAATAGAAAAGACAATGACATGCAAAAACACACCAAAGGAAATCGCGAATTGGTTGGATCAAGAAATTCGGCGAGATGCAAGCTAAAACCCAACCCCTCCGCCCCCCAAAAACAACAAAAAACAAAAAACAAAAAACAAAAACAATAACAAAAACAAACAAAACAAAACAGGAATAATATAATGACAATTACTAATATACACAAAGGACCGTTATTATATTCAAAGTTTCTGCATCAGGAGAGGTTTTAAATTGTGCTTGAAATTTTTCAATGGTATACAAATATAGATTCAAATTTATTGACAAAGCAAAACTCAGCAGAGAACAGAATACAACAAAGTAAAGGCACATTATATTAAAACTAAGTTGTACATAATTATTATCAGATTATATTTGACTGGAAAGGAATATAGCTATCCTTAGAAACAAAACAAAACATGATAGCAGCATAATGAATGAAAATAAAACCTTTAAAACACGTAGGGAAATTATATTAGAACCAGTTCGCATGTGGAATTATACTCGACATAAAGTAATGTTGCTATCCTTAGAAACAAAACAAAACACACGCACAAAAAACAACAACAACAACATCGGAATGATGAATTGAAGCAAAACCTCAATGAAACAATCAAAACAAAATTATATGTATCGTGTTACGTACTCTACTGACAAAAATGTTGCTATCATTTCAAACAAACAGACGAAGAAAAAAAAAAACCCGAATAACAAAAAGCAGCGTTTATTTATTTATCCTTTTTTAGGGGATGGAAGGTAGATTATCACAAATAGTGGGTCCAGGGGTGGCAGATCGTCTTTAAAAGTGGGGGGGGGGGGACACCAGCAAAAAAGGGCACTTTGGGGTGAAAAGGGGCACCTACAAGGGGTGAACATAAAGCAAAAAAAGGAACCAATTTGTGGCATTGGTATTACCCTACAGTCTAATTAATATAGTTATTATCAAACATCACCTTCTTCCTTTTTATTGTGGTTCTGGTCACTACGTCAGCTTTCCTGATTAGCAGTTGTGTGTAATGGTCTAACGATTCATGTGCAAGCGAGCAAAATTTCAGATTTTTTTTTTCTTATGCTGAAGTCCTAGGGTTGTACATTATTTACAGCGATATACTAGTAATGAAAATGACAACAGCAAATTCATTTTGGGATATTTATTGGCACATTCGAGCGAGCGGAATGAAAAATAATTTGCGGGGGAGGGGGCATCGTGCCCCTTTTGCCTCCAGCTCCGCTGCCTTACATTGTAGTTGTAGTAATATGGGTACCTGTAAAGCCGCACCGATTCTTTGAAGCTTGATATGGTTTGTTTTTTTTTAAGTTAGAAATACAGCTAAAAGGGGGCACTTATAAGAAGAGGAAAGGGCTTTTATCAGAGACGGAAAGGAGCATTTATAAGAGGTGAAAAGGGGCACTTATGAGAACAGGGAAATGGCACACATTAAAAGGGAAGAGGGGTACCTATCAGAAGTTTAAAAAAAAATGCACTTATCAAAGCAGAAATGGGCATCTATTAGAGACAAAAAGGGGCAATATTAAGATTCGAAAAAGAGCACTTATCAAAAGGAGAAAAGGATACTTATTAGAGAGATAAGGTTGCAATTATCAGATTTGAAAATGGGCACTTTTCAGAAGGCGAAAAGGGCACTTATTGGAGAGATAAGGTGGCAATTATCTGATTTGAAAAGGGGCACTTTTCAGAAGAAGAAAAAAGGGTACTTAACAGAAGGGGAAAGGGCGTATATTAGAAAGGAAAAGGGGCGCATTTAGTAGTAAAAAAAAAAGGCACTTATCAGAGAGAAAGGGGGCATTTTTCAGAAATAAAAAGGGCACTTTTGGGGTACTTGAAAAAGTGGGGGGCACTGTGCCCACCTCCCCCCCCCCGGGCGCGCCGTCCCTGAGTGGGTCCTATCACTACTATAGATGCATAGAAAGATATTATTTGAAGAATTACCACAAGTGACGAGCGTCTGTTGAAATTCTGCCAATTATTTAGGGATATATCTGTCGCTCTCAGATTATTACCAAATTATTTTTTGTTACACGTATTATTACGATAAGAGGTGATTTATTAGCGCATTCATGAATTAACTATGTGAAAGCCAAGGCTATCATTGTTATTATTGCTGTATTTTATAATTTCACATTATATATTTGGTAAATTTGATATGCTATTATTTTCTGAACAAAAGAATGTCATATTATCTTTTCCGTGTGTTTACTAAATGCATTCATTCAGTCTCTCATGTTTTTGTCAAGGCTACTATAATTTTACGTCGTAAAATGAAAAAAAAAAAGAAGAAAAAAAAGATAATACAAACACTATCATTTTCATGTTTTCATGTTTGTTCATATATAACTGTATATATATATATATATATATATATATATACTGCACTATATATATGGAAAGAAGTCAAATAACTCTCAGCGGCAGGATATTTTTCAGGGAGTTTACACACTAAACATAAACAATATTACTACATTTACAAAATTGTGAAAAATGTGATATATGAACAGGGGCGTAGCCAGGATTTTTCAATAAGGGGGGCAGACGTGGAGGATCCAACTGCGTAGCCAGGATTTCATTTTAGGGGGGGGGGGGGGGTTGTGAGCACGCGAAGCTTGTGAAATTTGTGATGAGAACGCAAATCCTGCTCTCCAGGGGGTGGGTGCAGGGAGGGGGAATTTCCCCTCCTCCCGCGCGAATCGCGAAAGGTCTGACGTTTTATAGCAAATTTGAGAGAAAGATAACGGCTTGTCGCACCTTTCTTTAGGCGGAAAGTTAGTGTGACTGCTTTTCAGTTATTTGGATGCAATACTGCACTGTATGTAACAGGGGTGGGTGCAGGGAGGGGGGGTCCCCTTCCCGCGCGAAGCGCGATAGCTCCGACATTTTTAGAAAATTTTAGAGAGAGATAACGGCTCGTAGCAAACAATTTTTTTAGGCATAAAAATATAGTTCGACACCCTGACTTCTTTTCAATTATTCGGACACAATACTGCACTGTATGTAACAGGGGTGGATGCAGGGAGGGGGGGGGGGAGTTTTTTCCCCCTTCCCGCGCGAAGGGCGAAAACTTTGACGTTTTAGCAAATTTTGAGAGAAAGATAACGGCTCTTAGCTCCTTTTTAGCCTTTTTTCTCTCACTTCCCCCGCTTTTTCGTTCTCGCTTTTTTTTTCTTAGTGGCTGAATAGGAGGGCCATTGCCCCCTTGTGCTCCCCCTGGCTACATGAAAAGCTTCGAAAATATTGTTGACCTATTTTATTTTTTATTAATTTTCATACCCCTTCTATTTTTATTTTTCATTGTGAGAATGGTGAGGAGCTTTTACAGTACGGGTACCTTTACCCCCTCCCCCCCCCCCCCAAAAAAAAAGACAAAAAAAGATCGAAACTGCATAAGAATTTGATGCTATTTTTTTTGTGGTATTTGATTTCTTTTTTTTTTTTTCCTATTCGGCGACAAATTAGTTTCTGCAAGATATTGATCTAAGCCCGTATTCAGTAAACTTCTAAGACATTTTTCTTAAGTTCCAAAGTCGCGAATATGTATATTGGGCCTCCTATTAATATCCAGGTATCCGTCTTAATATTGGAGTGGTTACATAGCAGCATAGTGAAACCAGCGAATCTTTAAAAAAATATATATCAAAATTGCGCACCGGCTGAGTACCTAGGTGCCGCGTTAGACATATCAAGGTGCCCACCTTGGTATCTCGTGGACGGGGCCTTACCAAAAATCTCAGGGCCCCCGACAGATATTCCACCCGAGTATCTTGAGGCCTTGACTTAAAGAAAGTACAAAAGAGCCACGAAATTGGTAGGCCCTATATTTGGGTTCCCTTAATTGTCTATCTTAAGACGACAAGCTAATAACTGGGCATTGGCAAAGCTATGGACTGGGCACTAATGACAGGGAAAACAAATGAATTGAAAGAGAGAGAGAGAGAGAGAGAGAGAGAGAGAGAGAGAGAGAGAGTTATCCTCCCCCTCCCCCCCCCCCCATCCTAATGCTCTATGTCACGTTGAGAATTGGGACTCTGATTTAGTTTCGATGTGCACTTAAAGCACCTTTTAGATGCAGAATTTTGAGGCCTGATAATTAGAAACATAAATTCCTCATATTTCATTAAATCTGTGGAGGTCATTTTTGAACAAATGGGCATACCCCGACTCATGAGCCATATTTGAGATGACTCAATACACAATTTTGCTTAGAACATAATTATTCGGCTACCTTATTACATATTAAAATATTTTGGGCCCTTTTTGATAATTGGCACATGTGTCCAACTGTGTTACTCCAACAATAAGTCAAATTTTTTAGGAGGCAATGTTTCCTTATATTACAATTAACAACATTTTACATCTTTTCTACAATTCAATAAATTGTATAATACATGTAAATTGGGCCTTTACTTAAAAATGGGAACCTAAAGCATTTTTTTCTCCAGAATCTAGAGGCATCGAATTTGGAATATGATTTCAACATATTCATTACGATTTAAAACTATATTATGCAGGAAAAGGGACCCAAATGGGCCGTATTGACAAAAAGCCACAACAGGCCTCGGAGCCGATTTGAGATGGCTGAATATCCAGTTTTGCTTGTAATTTTTTTAAAACAAATAAGTACACTTTCGGCCCTGTTTTCATAATGGGAACCTTCGGTACATATTTTGATAATTCTGAAGGATGTAGTTCTTACCCTATCACAATTAGAATCATTTCGAACATTCCGTGACTTTATCATTCGTTAATATATAAAATCTACCTTTATATGACAAAATGGGCACTTAAGTTTCTCTTCAGAATTTAAAGGCCTGGAAATTTTTAATATTGTTTCAATATATTCTAATAAACCTAGATTTTAAGTGAAGTATCAGCGACACTTTCATGGTGGAGAAACTGAATTGTAGGTTTAGTTTTTCAGGTGTAACCCTGAAAAACTAAACCTACAAACCTAGATTTATTATAATATATCAGTGAAGGACTAAATATTCAGGAAATAGTGCCATGTGAGTCTGTGACGGCCATTTTGAAACATGAGCTCAACAGGCCTCAGGAGCAGAATTTGAGATGGCTCAGTATCCACTTTTGCTTCGAACATATTCATCTACATATGTGCGAAATTTAGTGCTTTTATCATAAAATGCAGTCCGGTTGAAATTTGACGCTATGCCGCCAAACTACAATAAGAAGAGAAACATGTTTTAAATGTCAGAGTCAGAATGATATTTGTATAGACATTTCCAGCATACCGGTACTAACTAAAGTTATAAACTTTCAGACAAAGAGTAACTTTAAAATGCATACAGTCACATCTTAAATCACAATGGCACACAGGCAGAAGTATACAGCCTGAAAAGCCAAAATTCAAGAGATATTTACATGTATATAGCAATATTTTAACACTTCAGCAGCCATTTTTAATATGACCATCCTCTGGAGAGGGAATAATTTTTTTTTTAATGTCTTCAATGGGCCATCGATGGGCCTATGTGTCACAGAAGTGGGCTTTTCAAAATTGCTGTCTATCATAGAAAATGAAAATCAAAGTCTAAAAAACTTATATTTTACACATAGATCAATTCGGGCCTTTCTTGGGCATTTTTGTCATAATGGGCGCCTGTACCACATATCTTTTCAAAGACATAATGTCTGACTGATCACAATTAGAAGCATTTTACTTGTAATCAGATCAGTAACTTTGTAACATTTTTATAAATGGGATGGCCCTTCATTTGAAATTATGGGCACCTACAGCACTTGCATGAATTTTGAGGCCCGGAAATCCTCCATAATACGTAATATATCAAAACTAGATATGATTAAATCAATTATGTAGGAAAAATACCCTAAGAGGGCCATTATTTTAAAAATGGGCACAACGGGCCCCAGGGCCCGGATTTTAGGCGGCCCCATATCCAGAATTATGCACCATCGAAAACTCTACCTACATGCCAAATTTCATGCTTTTATGAAAAAGTGCACAATTATTATCTGCTGGACTATATATAAAGTGTGGCATGATGACGTTCAGCACAAACACTTAAAGGGGAATGAAACCCTGGGGAAAATCCATTTTAATAAAAAGAGAGGATAGAGAGAAGTAATTAAAAAAAAGTTCCATCAAAATCGGTTAAGAAATGAGAAAGTTATGAAAGTTTGAAAAGTCTCAATTTACTTTCTATGGCGATCCTCAAATTGGCAATGTTGCTTCAAAGTGACAGGTAGAATAGGACAACTCTCAATATGTTTTCTACACAAAATTTCATATTTTCTCCATTATATCTAAAAATGATGCTTGTCTTTTTGTGAACTCAACATATGTTGTGTCAAATACATTTCTTCATGATATATCTTGAGCTAAGAAGGAGACAAGCTGCACCTTGAGAGATAATGGGGAAAATATGAAATTTTGTGTACAAAACATATGGAGAGTTGTCCTACTAAACCTGTCATTTTGAAGCAACATTGCCAATTTGAGGATCGCCATAGAAAGTAAATTGAGACTTTTCAAACTTTCATAACTTTCTCATATCTTGACCGATTTTGATGGAACTTTTTAAAAATTGCTTCTCTCTATCCTCTCTTTTCATTAAAACTGATTTTTCCCCAGGGTTTCATTCTCCTTTAAATTGTTACGTGAGATCTGCACAGGCTCTTCGTGAGTATGATCATTAGGCAGAATATCTCATTTTAGACTTTGGCTCTATAAATTTCATATTCAAACCATCTTGAATGTCGGAGATATGAAGCCTAAGTTAAGAACCTATTTGATGTCTACGAGCTGTAGAAATAGTACAATTAGAATTTTTTTATTAAACTAACGTGTGGGAGATTCCTTGTGAAAACAAACGATTTTCTCAATATTTACAACTTCAAAGTTCACGATGTCGACACTACCCTACGAAAAGAAAGGAAAGATCACCCCAAATCAACTAAAGGCTGTATAGCCTGATACAAACATGTGCTGTCATCAGATTGAAATATAGGTCTCACGGACAAAGTTCAAACAGGTCTAGAAAAAAAAAAATGATGACAGGTATTGTGATCAAGAAGCCATTATTGAGAAACAAAATATACTTATCTTCCATGTTTTGAAATTATCTCATTTATGTATGCTCTATATTCCATTTGTACTTATTGGGTATTAGTGTATGTTGTTGTGTTGTTTTCAATAAATTTCTGGTAGACCTCTAAAGAAGTGAATACCACGAGCAGTGCATTTGTGTAATTCAACTGACATATGTATTATTTTGGAGCAAGCGCTATGAGCGCTTGAGTTGGAGGATATCGGTGCTGTAGAAGATCATTATTATTATTATTATTATGATCTTTATCATTAGTAGTAGTAGTAGTAGTAGTGGTGGTATTATTATTATTATTATTATTATTATTATTATTATTATTATTATTATTATTATTATTATTATTATTATTATTATTATTATTATTATCATCATCATCATCATCAACATCATCATCATCATCATCATTATCATTATTATTGTTAATTCTATCTCTTAGGGTGTTCCACTGACAACTTAATGAATGGATAAGTGAATGAAATGGAGAAAGAATGCATGGATGAATTAGTGCATGAAAATATGACTATAAATTAATGAATAGATTAATCAATAGTTGAGTGAATGAGTGAATGAGTGAGTGAGTAAATAAAACAATGAATGCATGGATGTTTGTATTATATGGCGAGACGAATGAATGGATGAATGCTTGAATGACTGAATAAACGCACGAATGATTTTGTAATCGAATAAATGAATGACTGCAGGTAATAATGACTTAACGAAGATGAAATTAAAGTTATCTTGATGAACAAACATTACGCGTATTTGAGTGACCGGTACTGCAGAGGAGGGGTGAATTTCGTCACCCACCACTTCAAAAATATTTGTGTGGGGACTATTTGTTCCCCGTTTTCACCCTCTTCCGACGCCTTTGTCTGTGTGATATCCATTATCTACGTCATCTAAGACGCTCATCTCCTCTAGTTTTGTTCAAATATATTTATAATAAAAAATATAGCTTATGTAGCCAAGTGATAGAGAAAACTTAATACACTGATAATAGTGATTCCTTCAATGTACGCTCAAAACCATTTTCTTTTTCTTCTTTTTAGATTTGCTTTGGAGGCGTTTATGAGTACCCCCACAATTGAAAACGGGACTGTGTCTCAACTGTGGCTCGCTATGGTATCAGTCGGCTCTACATTATTTCTCAGAATTTCAACCTCAGTACGTGTTTGTCTATCCGTGCAAATGCAAATTATGTAAATACATTTATAGAACATTCGAGAGAACGGAGTTACAATTTAACTCACTTAGCGACATCATAACCATAGACGAGGCGATGCGTGGGTGGCTGGGTGGGGAAGGGGGGGGGGGGGAGGGCTGGAAACTTCAGCCCACCCCACCTCTTCCCAAGAATGATGTTTCCAAAATACCAATATTCAGTCAACTATTCCCTCATATTCGGGCAGCGAGGAGCTTGAATATTTGATTTTTATATTTGATCTAGTGTCTTTTGGTGAAAGAAAAGAAAGAAAGTTGTTACCGTATTAGAAACCGCAAAGTTGATCAAAAAAAGGGGGGCTTCAGCCCCCCGCCACCCCCCCCCCCCCCGGTGCGAATGTGTGCCTGTGTGCTCATGACGTCAACTAAGCTGATTTTAGAGGTTTTTGCTTCTTCAAATTGACTCTGAAAGAGTTCAAATTCAGATTTAGGAGTCCGCCATATTCCGCCTATGCATATAAATTAGTTTAAAATATGAACACTATTATTGCATGTAATTACAATAGAACTGCGCTATTTAGTTTCTAGACGGATGCATTAAAAAAAAAAAAGATAAAATACTGGAAGGGATATCTAGCCTTGGAAATTTGGTGATCTAATAAATTGCTGATCTGTTTCAGTTTTTAAGCTACTATACCGGGACGCAATTATACCAAACATGAGGACTAACATATGACAACATTTCGTGCCTTCTATGTTTTATATGTCTTATATGCCTTCTTTCAAATCCTATATTACTGGCCATATTATATATACATTTTACCATCCAATATGCCCATTTTATGTATTTATTTATGTATATACCAAAGGTGGCAGCTTTTTCTAAAGCTCCTTGCTTTTCTTGCTGTCTCCTCTATCTCGTAATTTTATTTTGTGTACTGATTTGTATTTGTAAGTATTTTTAAACTATTGATAGAAATAAATGAAATGAACAATAAGAATCTGTCTATCGATCTTTATTGATTGACTTATCTAATATCTAGAATTAATTTTTAAAAAGGATTGATTGTACATGATCACATCCATTTCGGATTTTTAGAAGGTTTTTTTTTTTTTTTTTTTGTTTGTTTGTTTGTTTTGTTTTGTTTTTTTGCTGTTGTAAACTTGCGAATTGTCGATCGGACAATTCGCTGCATTTTAACACATAAACTCGAACTCAAATTATCACCTAGTCATCGTATAATGACATAGCTATTAGGAAAGGATTGATTTCTTTTGTATTCACATAATAGAAAGAGAGCAGACAATCACATTTATAATGAAAATACAACAAAACAAAAACGGCGGTTGAATATCCCACTACTTTGTTTGCACATTGTGACGACAACCGGAATTAAAACACTCCTGTGTGCATATGGATCCGCGAGGAGTTTACTTTTGTCTTCCTTACATCTTCAGCAGGATTTGATGCGTCTTACCATGATTCAGCATTTTCTTTCATTCAGGGTTGGTCTTCATCATAGGAATTCCATCATTTTCTAGCATCCCTGTCTGGTAGAACCTGGTAGATCAAGCAATATGGAAATCAATAAGAAGTTTAAAACAAAGAAAAAATAAGCTTTGATATGTTGCTTTGGGATGATTCAGCAAGTTTAATTCATCATTTGTCGATTTGATGACGTCATCATGTTTCGCCTAAACGAGAGTAAAATGGATAAAGTCACAAGGATTTTACAGCTTTCCATCTTCCAGATGGTTCCACAAGGTCCGTAGAATCCATTAAAAAAGGTGATTCTATCATAGTGTTCAGTTACAATGAATTTATTTAATTCAGTTCTCAATTAGATTAATGATTTATTTTAAATGCTTCTTTTTAAAGGAAGGGGGGGGGTATGGCTCAAAACCAATCAAAAGTTATATGAACAGCAACAAACGCCAGTACCATGTTTCATAAAACATGTAATCAATTAAAAAAAAAACCTGCCACAGATGTATGATAAATCTGCTCAAAGTCAAACAAATGCAATAAATCCAGTAGCTAATATATTTGATTGAATATTATTTCAGCGTTCAATAACGGAACGAAACTATTCTTATATTACAGAAAATATGCATATGCATATTAAGAGATATTAACATACAATTGACAGAATTTGTGAACGCAGGAGACCGTCATCATGAGCGAGTTGTTTGATGTCGATGATAATTTCTTATGAATCAGGGTCCAGATGAAACGAATCCCCATAACAAGGCATCAAGGGGAATTAAACATGTGGTTTGGATGAAATGATTACGTAATCATTGATAATAAAAGACTCATCTTTTTATTCAATGTTCATGTATGTTATTTCCAAAAGAACGACACGATAAAAGTTTCAAAATAAAAAACAAGAAAGAAAACGTAGCATTTTAAGGAATGGTACATGTTTCGGAGTCATGCAAACTCCATCGTCAGCCTGAAGTTCATGTATGTATATTACATTCAGTAAGTACAGATAAACATCGCTTGAAGGTACTTTTTTTTTGGGGGGGGGGGGGAATATATTGATAAAAAATTAGTCGCAAATGTGACAGGAAGAAAGATTATATGGTTGGCGACAGGGTATGAAGTTGTTTAGAAGTTGCTCTTCTAGTCACGGGTCCCGTTTCATAAAACTTGTTATCAGTAACAACTACCACATTTATATGACAAATTTGCTCTCAGCCAATCAGATGCAAGGATTTCAGTAGCTTATAACAGTTATTGCAACTTGTTATTGTTAACAAGTTTTATGAAACGGGGCCACGATGATATATCGACATCTGAATGACATGCTGGAAATAATATATGCACTGTCTTGTAATCTTCAATCAGTAACCGATAAAATGTTCCCAAATCCTGACTCTCTTCAACTGAAAACATTTCACAATAGCTCCATAAATACTTTGTATCAGTGAAATAACTTGCCCTGCCATCTTCAAAAGATCTTCCAGCATCTAAACCGTCAAAAATATTGTCTTTCTGTCATAAAAAAAAAGAAACAGAAACCTTTGTGGTACGATGGCTTCATATAAGACTGGCAAATGTCTTTAGAAAGTTATCATTTGATAAATATCATGCTCTTTTGTTCAACAATATCTAAAGGTATTTCTAAGCATGTTTTGTGGAACGTATACCCTTCACGAGTGCCGATATATACCATACTGAAAAGATATTAGGAGAAACAGAGTAAATATAATCGGTGTATAAATCTCGATTTGCAATAATGCTTTTTAACTATACATTTCTGTCCTAAATCTCTCTCTCTCTCTCTCTCTCTCTCTCTCTATCTATCTATCTATTTATCCATCTCTATCTCTCTCTTTCTCTCTCTCTCTCTCTCTCTCTCTCTCTCTCTCTCTCTCTATCTATATATATATATATCTATTCATATGCCGATGACGAGCATATTTGCAGTAAAACGTCCTGGAAGTGAAGAGTGTACTTTACAAGATATTGACTACGCTTCCATGCAAAAAGATACGAACTTCTGTGTTTACCTCAACTATTGTTGTTACGTAACATCCTCAAACACTGACACAATAGCAGCCTTATCATGGCAAGTTTGTGTGCGAATCCCACAAGTGATTTTTTTTTCTTAATAGATGTCTTTCTTTTGGGGTTACTAATCATAGGGCTGTTGGATATTGTACTTTATTGAAGTGACAATATTATATTGAATCCAAATAACATTTTTGAATGATGTGATCGCGTAAAAGTTCAAAAATGTTAAGCCTCATACCGGTTATGATATATTACTTCCTCTCACTTTATGTTCAACATGTAAATGTATATGTATGTATGTATGATTACTGAAATAGACAAAAGAAAATCTTAGACAGTCTTGTGATTCACTGTGATATATTTAGTGTCTGGTGATATTTAAAGAACAAAATCCGGACAAATATCATGCTTAGTTCCAACAACAGTTTCTTTACAGATCTACAAATTTTCGGAAGCCTCCTCCTCCTTCAGTATTAAGTGG
The DNA here is from genome assembly GCA_025618425.1 of Heliocidaris tuberculata. Lineage (NCBI taxonomy): Eukaryota > Metazoa > Echinodermata > Echinoidea > Camarodonta > Echinometridae > Heliocidaris > Heliocidaris tuberculata. The sequence goes on from CM046847.1 coordinate 20,002,655, forward strand.
AGAACAGATAAGAACAATAACAATATAACTATAAGATATAGGAAACGCGTTACCATGGATGCGCGAATGCGTCCAAGTTTTGGCGCTTGGTGTTCCAGCAGGCAGCAGCCGCGCATCCATGAATAATCGATTACGTGACAAATGTATGACAACATAAAAGGTAGAAAGCTATACGTGGATCCTTTCTGATATGAGAAATTGAAAGACAGAAATACCATAGCATAATCCAAAAATAATCAAAATATAATGTATAAATATACACACATATATATATATATATATATATATATATATATATATATATATATATATATATATATATATATATATATATATATATAGGCATTCCTTCATGACACATCAATCATTTTCCAAAAGCTTCTCGTGTATATGGCCGTTTCAATCCTGAAAATTAATGAGCAAAGTCACTTCGTGAGCAATAGAAATAGTGGATCGCATTCCAAAACCGGGAAATCGACGAGACTATAATTATGTTCGCGTGCGACCGTATTATAATTATGAACCCTAGTAATAACATGTAGATTATATATCACGCTGGCCAGTGCAATTTCTCTGCGGGCTCGCTGCATGTCTATACTCTATGTTTACCAGCTACTACTACTATATCCTGTTTCATATTTGATCAATCACATATATTCAACGTTGAAGACACTGAACACTTAACAGATAGTGAGATACGATGTGCGTCTCCCTAAAAAAAGTATAAATTTAAATCACGATTTATGGTAACCATATTTTTGTGAATGAACGCTCCGTTTACAATACTCCGCAATAAAGAGCCATCAAAATATAGACATAAATACTATACACATATTATAAAGACTTTATATTGTATGAATTAAGTAAACATATAAATCATATTCATATGTACATCAGGTACTTTCGATTTATTTCGTGTTCAAGGTTCATTATCATTTCCGTTCCAACAGTGTTAAATTGGTTTTCAGGAATGAGGAAAAGGTAGGCCTATATGTATTGTATGTCCACCTCCACACAACAAGCTAGAGTCCGTCGTATTCATTGGAGCGTGAGAGCAGAACCGGTTTGAAGGGGTTCCCAAGTGGAATAGTCACCACTGGGGTCCGTACACACGCACACACACAATGGATTATTTCCTCAGTCATATGATCGAAGCATGCGCGTTGTGGTGTGAGGGAATATGATACAGCAGGGCACTTGCGGCGCGAGATATGATGTAAACATACACTGTGTATACCAACTTAACGACCTGCCACAAGTACTAGGAGACGAAGGTAACATATTTATTCCATTGAGGACAAGTTCGACATCTTCGTTCGGGTGCTGAACTACAGCACAACGGAGTAAACAGGGTATTTTAATCAGTAGTGACTAAATTATTTCAGATATCATTATGGCGGATGACGATTCGATGCCGAATGGAAGCACGGCGAACGGTGTCTCAGCTCCTGCGGGGAACTCGCCGGTTCACGGTGGTCAGGCGGCCGATAGTCAAGTCGTCTTTCGACCAAGTAGCAAAAACAATGATGGCGATGTCGAAACGAGACTGGCCGATAAGGCGAAGGAGGCCGGCGACGATGATGAAGCCAGTGAAGATAGCAACGTCGAGCTCAAGCGCGAGATCTCGCTCTTTGGCGGCGTCGCGGTCAACGTGGGCGTCATCATCGGCTCGGGCATCTTCATCTCACCGAAGGGTGTCCTGATCGGATCCGGGAGCGTCGGCATGACCATGGTCAACTGGGCCATCTGCGGGGTCTTCTCCATGGTCGGTGCCCTGTGCCTTGCCGAACTTGGCACCATGATCCCGTCATCGGGAGGCTTTTACGTCTACGCCCAGCAGAGCTTCGGCAACTTCTGGGCCTTCTTGTTGCTTTGGACAATGAGTGGGATGATGCAACCGGTGGCAATTGCCGTAATCTCGCTGACTTGTGCTCAATATATACTTGAACCTTTCTTCATGATGGCCGAATGTAACCCGCCGGCTTCGGCCATCAGTATACTCGCTATATGTGCCCAGTGTAAGTAAAAACATTCATTTTCATTCTACACTACCGCACAAATTTCTATTAATTGGTCAACCACTATTCATATAGTAGAATGAAAAATGAATGTAATTGAAAACATTCATTTTCACTTTACATTATTATGATATTGGTCAATCAATATTTTAATGATTTGGCATTTTTGAAAATTCTTGCATAATAGTAACTCTAACTGCATAAAATATACTTGGAGAAAATTATAGAGGTAGACCAAGGAGGTACTAGGCAAGCTAGTACCTCATTGGGTAGACAAAGGACCAATTAAAAGGAGAGAGAGAGATAAAGATGAGAGAGACAGAGGTGAAAGGATAATCTGTAGTCTTGAGTAATCTTTTGTTAGTATCCAGACAGGCCTAAAGTGCACCCTTTCCGACTCTAATTCAGTCCGCGTATGAAAGTAAAGGTTTAAGTTAATCCTGAAAATTGCTTCTCCGTCCCACACTAAACAAAATACATTGAATGCAGACTGTCCTTAGTCAATGGCTCTGGCCAAAGTGGATTGATGAACCCAAAGGGGGTCTTCCATGTAACAATGGCCTTATCGTATCGATATATGTTACTATAATGTCAATCATGGTCAATATTATGAATGAATCATTATCATTTTTCTCATATCTATTGATATCATGGTGATTTTGTTAAATTATATATTGGATTAATGAACACATTGTTCGGGAGCAAGCAGCTAGCAGCCAAGCAGAGCGAGTGAGCAATATAATATAAATATATTTGTACATATTTTGTATGGAAATTGAATTTTAATTCAGTTTTTCATACAGAAATGTACTAAGTCCAATATGTTGCACGTTATATTACTTTTTTCAACGTGTCATCTGCATATCATTATGAGTATCCTTCTTTCTCATAATAAGGGGCATAATAATGTATTGTCAGGGCATAATCTTCTAGCAAGGTAAGCAAGAACAATTTTTTAAATGAATGGCAATGTTCAGAGAACTTATAGCTTCACTCCTCTGCTGCATGCTGTTGAGCCTATTCTCTGGTCTATGTCGTAATCCTACCAGTGTGTTTTACATAAAGCGTACATCCAAAAATACTTTTAACCCACGTACTGAGCAAAGATCAGTGTAATTTTAGTTCTACTATAAAAATTGCTTCTCCCCACTTCCAAGCAATAGTATAGAAGTTCGTTGGTGATTAATCGCAGGTTAATGAATATACATGTTGAATTTGAATTTGTAAAGTGTTAAACATGTACTTCAGAAGTGGACCACTAGATGATAAAGGATTCAAACTTCACAGCATATCTGTTGATTGAAGTGCATTGCAAACACAGTTCTCAAGAAGGGGTGCGGGGGGGGGGGGGGTGTTGCTGGTGCGACTCCTGCATGCGACCTATTTGTATATCTGCCCTACATTTTCTCAACGCCTTTTTAGGTCATGTTTACCAAATGTACCTTCTCACTCGTCATAGGCACAAGTTGACAGAACAATCGAAATAGCAGACCAGGATTCTAGGATAACTTATCCCCCGGAACAACCACCTGCTCTGGACTTCTACCTCTATAGAGCAGCTACCCTGACATATACCCCCAACAATTTTAATCTACACCCCACCCCTCCCGAACATCTACCCCCCCCCCTTTAGAAAATCTCGCTCGGAATCTACCCCAAAACAATTACCCTGGGTTTCATTCAATCCTAGAACAATTATGTACAAAATGTAGGTATACCCCCTAGAACAATTACAAATAGTCATATGTACCCCCTGTAATATATCCCATTGAACATCCAAACCAGACATCTAAACCCGTACTACTATCCACGGACAACGACCCCTTCGGACAACAACCCCGAACTAGTAGTATATTTAACTCCCTCTTGGACCACTATCGTCCGAGGAGGTGATTATCCTGGGGGGGGGGGGGGGGGGTAGTTGTAATAATTGTATTAGTGATAATCCAGGGGATATGGTTGAGTAGACGAGGAATTCAGACTATGGTCCAACTGGAATAAAGTGCGTTTTAACGGAGATAAGGATGTGGACCTACCATGACGACCACCTTTGCATGCATCTCTATGGAACTCTTTAGAACTGCATGCTATAATTTCTATACTTAACATAATGAGAACTGCCACCTGTTAAAGGGGAAGTTCACCGAAGATTACTTGAGTTTAAAAAATGCAGAAAAAATAAAGAAAAATATTGGCGAAAGTTTGGACAAAATCCGTTAAAGAATAACGGAGTTATGGACTTTTGAAATTTTGATTTTGTGACGTCACATGCGAGCAGCTCCTCCATTATGTAATGTGATAAATATTCCATAAAATACAGTTTTCTCAGAAAATTTAGAATATTTTCGTCTGTGCATTTGATATATTGTCAGAAATGTTATTCAATACTAGATTCTGAAAAGAAACAATATTAATTTATCGTGGAACGTAAAAAAAATGCGAATATATGGAATATTTATTACATGACCAATGGGCAGCTGCTCGCATGTGACGTCACTAATCCAAAACTTTAAATAGTCATAACTCTTTTATTATTTGACCGATTTTCATCAAACCTTCGCCAATATTTTTCTTTATTTTTTCTGCATTTTTTAAACTCAAGTAATCTTCAGGGTGAACTGTCCCTTTAAACCAGGGAGGTCTCTCTTCCACCTCCCTGGTTAAACCGAATCAGTGCTCACGTTGTCCTTCGACCTTCAGTTTCTTCTACAAACTGAAAGAAAGGTGCCCTTTAATTATAATATCTGAATGTACATGTATATGAACGCATAATGATAGAATACTTCATAAGTTTTCGTAAAAGTTATGCGAGTCAAGATTTACGAACCAGTATTTCCGCGCCAGTTACTACTATAGAGATATGGGTGGATCAATCTACATGTACATACCTACAGTACAACATGTATTATGTAATTGCATTGTATTCAAAGCGATTGTGTCCGGGGAGGCGGGGAGGTTACTGTACTGTTGCTAATCCAATAGAAGACAATGGTACCGTACTTTAAAGAGAAAGTTGTGTTCTGATAAAGATAGAAAATAATTTGCGAACTTTCTCATTCTTTTTTATTTCTATATGAATGAATAACATAGTATAGCACTTTCCCATGATAAGGAGGACTCTTGAAATATATCGAATTTCAAAATGATGAGAAAGACTTTACAGCTCTTGGATCAAACTCTAATGCCACATGTTTGTGTTGTCCCATATACCCACATCTGTGTTATATGCTTTTCATATTTGTGATTTTCTGCCAGATTTAGGTAGTATGTGATGATTTCATTGCTTCCCAAAGTAACCTCATAATACACAATTGTTCTAACTTCTTATTAACTATATAATCAGCCATTCAAACTACACGTAACTTCTTGTAGATTATATACAATAAAATTGCATGACCATTCACCAGTGTGTCTTTAAGTAACGTTGGAAGTAATTGAGAATGCGTGCGTTCGCTGGTTCAAAGATAGTTCACTCGCTGATTGAAATGTGGTGTATCCCAGCTTTACAGATTACGGAAATTGGTAAAGGATCAACAGTTGATAACTTCGCCCTTAGAAAAAAACAACAACAAATGTTTCCTCTGAAAATGGAATATTTCTACACTGTAAAAAATAACTGTAAAACTACAGGTTTTTTGGCCCTGAAATTACAAGTTATTGTCGTTATTTCAATTTTACAGTCTTTTTTCCTGTAAAACAACAGCAAGTTTGTTGGTTTACCGGAAATCAGCTTATATATTACAATCGCCCGACATAAATTTTATGTAATTTTGTTGTAAATATATGCTGATTTGCTGATTCCCGGCATCCTGAATGCCAGGATATTTCCCGTGAAAAAACGGCAATTTTTTTTTACAGTGTATAAAGACGGCATGTTGCCAATCAATTCAAAAGTCTGTTTTAGTTGATTTAAAAAAAAAAATTATTTATTCATTCTCGGTTTTAAAAAATCCAGTGAAAGCTGACTTTCAGAAAGGCATTCAAGAGGTTTGGGGTTCCAGCTTCCAACAGCATTTTGATGGACTGCTACGGACATGTGAGAAGCGTCTTGAAGATGTAAAATGGTCCTGAGTGAAAACTCATCAAGCATTTTTCAAAAGAGATATGAATAGGCCAAATATTCAAATGCAAAATACCAAAATTGCAGACAATACAGATCTTTTGTGTATAAGAAAAAATACATGATATAATCTGGTCGTCTGGTGACATGAGGGAAGCTTTTGAATTTTCTTTAGGAAAAAAAGAACAGGAAAAGATTCCAAAGTAAAAAAAAAAATTACTCAGTTTGCTTGAGCAATGTTTTTATTTGGACTCTGTTCCTGTTTCATATTAATTCACCTATACCGACGCTAAACATCATGTTTCATCCTATATTCAACACAATTTATTACATTTGGCGTGCATGCAAAATGGATATGCATTGTAAAGTTAGAGAAATAGGAGATTATTTTGTTTCCTGCACTTGAATATTTACTCACGCACCATACAACTCGAGTATTCAAACCATGATCATTCCGAAGTGTGAACTTCAAAGTTCTGGTACACATGTCTTCATCTTTCCGATAATACAGCTACCAGAAGGACGTTAACTCTGTGTTATGAGTTGAAGGGAGTTAACGCCCTTCTGGCTCTCTGTTGTGTGTGACTTTCACGACATACTTATGTAGAGCTTTGTGAAAACGTGATGGAACGCAGTTGTGAAGATTTGGCCCCAAATATTTGCATTATTTGCACTGCTTCTCTGATCAGAAGTTTGTGGTATTGTTCGTAACACTCTTCTGATTCACCACGGCGACAATGCCTATATATAGAGTTGATTATCTAGTCACCGCGATATTTCTACACCAAACCTTTTTACTAGTAAATAGCAATAGTCAATTACAGAAAACTCCGGGAATTCATTCGCCATTCCGAATAATTACAGTTCTCTAAATAATCCTAAAGCTCACGTTATTTTAAGTGTCCTTTCTCCAAAGATTATGAATTAAAATGAAAATTTCTCTTTTCTGAAATATTTAATTTATTCGGGATGGCGAGTGGATTTCCTGACTTGTGGAGCAATACCATATAATCAGTTTTAGAGTGAATGCTTTCTAGGGGAGCACAGGGGCGAAGGGTTACTTTTTTCGAAGATGTATTTTGTTGTGGTATTTAAATTTACAATTTTACAAGTGAAAGGTGTAACAAGGACACCTCCCAATGAGTCCCAACATTTTGCCCTTCCCACTTAGATATTCATTCTTCATCTACATTTTACCTGGCTTATGGTCATGATGGATACTCCTATGTAATGTTCATTCGCCCGGGACGTTTCTTTACATGTAATTGCTTGTACTTTGAAATTGCTTGTACTTTGTAAACTATACAGTCATACCACCGGTCATACATGAGTAACCGATAATCAATGCAGAAGTGCTGGCAAAATGCAATTTAGTATCCTGGATTTGTGCCAAAAACTTAACAATTGTTGAATTCGGGTTACCATCACAGCATTGATGTATGTATTCAAACCAAACTTGAATTATTATTGCAGGATGGGAGTGGTTATGAACATAACAATATGGCATTAGTTATACCACAATCATACAATATGTTAGCAATAAAATCTTACTCAGAGTCTGCATACACAAATATTTTGACTTACATTTTAGAAGTATATACCCGGGGGGGGGGGGGACTCAGTATGTAGTGTGCGGTGGGTGTGTGCCGCGGAGAAGACCCCTATTTTTACACTCAAATTCCCGTTTCAAAGCATACCATTTTTTTCTTGTTGAGAAAAAAAAGAGAGAAAACTATTCCAAACCACCGCCTTTTTTTCATTCCGTTGTTCCGGCCGTTCTGGCCCGCCCGGCCCGTTTCGAAGTAAATAAATAAATAAGACTTAAAAACGGAACAAAGCAAACAAAAACATATTTTTAGTGATCATTATATTTCAGTAACAACCAGTTCCGTAGAATCATATTTTATATTGTAATCCAGTTCCAAAGACCCCCTTTTCCAAAATGATAGTAGTTCCGAAGACCATCCTTTTCATGATACGCTAGTTCCGAAGCCCCCTTTTTTGTCTTACCAGTGGCACATACCTACCAGTTTTGGCGTCGAGTGCCCCCCCCCCCCCCCCCAGTCCCCGGGGGTATATACACGATGATATTGCGTGTAACCCACAGAACTCCTAAAGCTGTCTTAAAAGGAGTGCTGTGGTGTAACCGCTTTGGATTATCGGCTCTCGTTGAAATAACAGGTGCTTTTTTGCTAATTTCTTTTCTCCCATTTGTCACATATTTTAATTTAATCCACTTTAATAATTTAATCCACTTAAACAATAGGTCACCCGCAATGTACATCAACGATAGGAGGATTTGATTTGGTTAATTTAACTTAATGGTTATGGTGAGGACAATATTTGCTTGGTAAATAGCGCTATCGGTACTTACAATGGAAGTTGATAGCTAATGTTTTCCTCTTTACTTTATATAACAATACAAAGGAAGACGTCATTACTGTAACTTGGCATTACCGTCGATTATGAGTAGTCTTGTACTGGCCAGTCTCTGTTGTTTCTGTGTAGTTTACTGTGGAATACAGTTTTGTGTTATATCGTCTGCAAGTGAAGCATATCCTATGATTTAATTAATGAGACAAAGTTAATGATTACTACAGGGACTATTATAGCGGTAATTAATGTATGCTCAAGATCATTAGTTTTGACTGGCTGCTCAGTGCTATTGTATAATAGTCAACTCCACAGCCTGAGATTCAGTAGTCAAGACCCAGATGAAATAGAATTTGTGTCTGCGAACTAAAACTAATAACACATCTACTTCTTCCCGGACGATAATGCATGGCATGACATATTTTGGTAATGATGTTAGCCGTTGACCTTGGCTGTGATACAGATTGACCCCACCAGTGGTCTGCTTCTAGCAGATTCCCAATCTTATCCTCCCTAATTCCATAGCCTAGGACCCCCCCCCCATACACACACACACACACACACACACACACACACACACACACTAGTCTGCAAGCACAGACCCTAATTTGACACTTAATCAAAGAATCATTGTGTCTTGAGAGAAGCCTAGCCCAGCTATACCTACTGGTCGTGTCAGGAGCAGCTATAATACATGGCCTATGGTAGTCTTATAGTGCAGACTCTCTTTTACGACTGACCAGGGTTTGTGCCTGCAAACCACACTCACACACTGCTGTGAAAAAGAAATATGGTTCTTTATCCATGGTGCTGTACTGCCAGTAGAGGTTTAGTCTACAGACGCCCAGACTCGTTCAAACACGTTTTATTGATGATGATAGGGTGGGGGAACTCCCTTTGCCTTGGTGCTAGGCTATTAACCTCCCATTCTGTAAGTGCTTCTGACCTCTTTCAAATGACCATTTCCCATATTCCATCCTTCGGCCCTGACACAAGACAACTACAAAGAAGTAGTGAAAATATATGTTTTCCTGGGGGGGGGGGGGGGAAGGAGGAAATACTAATTTCGCTTGGAAGCCAGGCTAACCGACCCTGTTTGAAGTCATACCATGCTGTGTTCAAGGAGTTTGATATTTCCTCTTGTCTGTCTCAATCTCAGACAAAAGACCTTACCGAAAACAAAAATCAGTTAACACTGATTTCAAACAAAATCTGCCGTCGTCTTGGTTGACCCAATCTATTTTTCATAAACACTATATACATCTAGGCCGTACACGTTTGGATGCAGAAACCATAGTCGGGCAGAACATGGGCCCTATATACCGTAGGGTGCATGGTATGTGTCAGCTAACATGAAATTCATCAGATGCAGCCAAACATTTGCAGACATGTATGGCTTCGTATAACCCATGTAGTGGGCTCCATATTTACCATCAATATCTTTTCTTGGAGTAATTGAGTATGCACTTCAAATTCAAAATAATAATAATTATATGTAATAAATCAGTTGGTCGACCAGTTTTCAAGCATGCAGGCTACTCATCGAAGTAGCTTGGCCATGTGAAGTTTGGGGAGTTTTCCCCACAGACCGGTCAATATTTTGGTTTAAAATGGTCAGTGATACAAATTTTTAAAAAGACCACTCAACAACAAAAAGGGCCGGTCGCTCCGAAATTCCGTACTCGAGGTTTAGTCCCAGTCCGCCTCGCCCAGTCCACCTCGCCCAGTCCACCTTGAAACCATAGATCGAACGATTATTTACAAGCCTATTTCGTAGCAGGCAGGTGGAAGAAACTATTGTTCCTGCTTGCTGTACATCGCGCTTCGCTGTGTGGGTTGCTTATCATCTTAATGGGCTTCATATTAGGTAACTAATTCATCATCGAATTAGTAGGAGATTACTCAGATAATGTTGTGACCGGCTTTCTTAAAGTTCATTGTACTGAAAACTTCAAAGGTCTTCCCGAGAAAATCTCACAACTTAATTTAATAAACCGCACAATTCTTTCAAACAGATTTTAAAGAAAATAGGTGTGTCTTCATCAGAACGAAGTTCTGCTCTAGCCCGCTTCAAGGTGGATCAGGGATATTTTCTTGAAGCTAGCTTCAGTTTGCAATCGCGTCTTCATCAGACCGAAGTACCCCCACTTCGAGCTTAAAGGGGCAGTCTAATGAGAACTCATGGGGAAATGAAATCGTGCGGAATTTGCAAAAGGCTCGTTTACTTGTACACATAGCACGCCCCTTGTGCGAGGCCGTCGGACTAAGGTCATAAATGATCGGACGGCACGAAGTTGACCGAACTGGAGCTCGGCGAATACTTCGGGTTTAACCAGTCCCGGGCTCTTAGTCTTGTAACTGGTTGTAACCTCGTTCCCCCAAACAAGTTTAGTGTAATGCTGAAATATTTCCAAATACAAAACACGGTTAACTTCTGGTTGATTAGTCTAGCCATCGCTTCTGCACTGCCCTGCCGCGACTCGTTGTCGCCACGATTACGTAACTAATCCCAGGCTCTACCAGAGAGCTGGCTCTGTAATTACTTTTCCATATGTTTGATTACTTTCCCACCGCGCGAAATTTAAAACACAAGCCAGTCTTATCTCAGAAAGGTGCGTCTTCATCAGAACGAAGTTCTGCTCTAGCCCGCTATTGCTGATCCGGTAAATTAGCCCGATCAGAGAATAGCCAGCTAATTCTCTGCTCTAGCCCGCTATTTCGCTCGAAAAGTCAACCCACATCATGTGGACTTATCTTCAGAATAGCCCGCTTAACCGAAAATCAGCCTGCTCTAGCCCGCTATTCCTCGAGCGTCTTCATCAGCCCGAAGTTATGCCCGATCCCATCATGCACCTGTGCTCCAACTATCGAAGCACGATTTCCGGTTTCATGGTGTTGTTTGTATGTATCAGCTGTGCGCTAGCGCTAGCGCTGTGTGCATGAGCTGTACACAATGCACGTACGTACGTTGCGCACCAACTTCGGGCTTAAGCTCGAAGTGGGGGTACTTCGGTCTGATGAGGACGCGATTGCAAACTGAAGCTAGCTTCAAGAAAATATCCCTGATTCATGAATCGCAAATAATTATCCGCTACACACCTGCATACAATTTTCTTTTACCAACATTGTAGTTATCCTTTATCCACAAACTTTTGTAATGGTGGATGCTAAAAGATGGTATTGTATCATATTTTTCAAGTTGAGCCTGTACATCAACACGTTTATTAGATTGGATCAATCGCAAATCAGACGTGGACTGTACAGAACAGGAAATGGAAGAAATTTTTTTTACTAATACATTTACCAATCTAGATTACAGTTAGTAGTGACGCACTGCAGTGGCGAATCCATAATTTCTTGCAGGGGGGGGGGGGGCGAGGACAAGTCTGGGAAAATCTCAGAGAAGATGCCTTTCGTTGTCGAAAATAGACCGGTTTACTAAGTTATTCAAATTTATGGATGTTTCTTTCCGGAGGACCTAGTGACCAGGTATTCCACCAACCTGTTATTAATAAATGGACTACAATACTAGGAATCCAGTTTGCATACATTACTTGTTGCTATGTCGGGCAAGCATCGGGCAAGCTTTCAGGTTGTCAAGAACAACCTTTGTTTAAAAAGCATGCATAAAATTTGAATATGTTAGTAAACCGGCCTATTGCTGCCGGATGCACAACTAGGGGTGTATTTTGAGGTATGCCAGGATGGGTTTTCCGGAGAGGGAAATGTGCCCCGTGTTGAATCCGCATTAAAATGTGCTTTACTGGTTAGTAGTGGCAGGCATCTGTCGTGATTAATCTAATTCGTTTCAGGCATGTTAGGCTTTGAAGGTCGACTCAATGACATGCATCCGTGCTCTTATCATCAGGGATACGCCTGTAACTTTCTGTAAATGTCGTCAAAATTATCAGTGCGTCTGAGCTTGCAATGCCCGTTGCACACATTGGATCATTTCATTGACGGAGGACTACGTCGTCGACTGGCGCTGTCTTTGACAAGCGCGTCTTGTGAAGATCTCCTGTCGTACAAAACGTGAATGCACAGTGAACAGTGGGGAAAAAGGTTGCGCTGAAAGAGTGTTGCATGCACTAAACTGCCTTCACAGGCTTTATTAGCGCAGGTAATAACGCACTCGAAATGACGCCCTTGTGCAACTGGATTTAATACTAGTTGGTAGTGGCGTGCGTCTGTTGCGATTGATCTGCTTTCGGCTCCTGAGATTTAATTTGACCTCTCCATGCTCTTGTCATCATGGATACGTCTCTTACTGTCTGTGAATCTAATCAAATTATTATCACGGATTATAGCTTGTAACCTGGAAATTAGAACAAGTTCACGCACCTTGTGTGTACTGTACAACCGGTCTCTATACGTTCCTATGTTTATATTTTCTCATCAGTCATTATTCATACATCTTTTATGGAACCGGTATAACATAATGGCACCCTTGAAAAAATATTGAGTTCTGGTGAATGTGAAAATAATTTGTGAGCTAGTTTTCTCATTCTTTTTATGTCAGTTTGGAAGAGCATCATAGTAGAGATGTACCCTGAAAAGGATTGCTCTTCAAATGCCCTCCTATTCGAAATATGACGAGAAATAGCTGAAGTGTTTTAACCAGATATTCATGCCACATGTGTGTGCAGTCCCATAAGCCCACTTCTGTGTACAGTGCATGTGCTTTTCAGCTAGATTGGGCCAATTTCTTATAACTTAGATGAATCCAAAACCTCACCATGCTCACAGTATATACCAATTTTATGTGCATGAACCACGCGATCAACCTTTCCCAAATGCTTTGAAATAGTTCTTTAATTAATTAATAGCTTGACCAGAACTCAACTTATATTTAGAACTACAATTTCCTTGTTGAAAATGTTGGTGTTCACTATCCATATTCCCATTTTGATAAACCCGGCTAGGCATACTGATCTACAATCTACTATCATCCAAAACACTACTGTCAACCTACCCCACCTCATTCCAACGCCTGATCAAATTTGACTCAAAAGGCTTTATATCCGACGATAATGCAATTTCTAAAGAATGAATACCACCGTTCAGCTATTATGTACATATTTTCATTCCTTTTTTATTCATGCCCAAAGTATGCACTCCATAGAATATCGTAGCAGTAAAGGTGAAGGGCAATATAAATGGAGATGAGAAGTAGTGTGGCGTCTATTCGAGATAGTTTTTTTATAGCCCATTCTATGATAATACGAATCTGTAAAGCGTTATACATGTATATAATACGATATGGATTTGTAGGGGTAACACTTAAAATTGGAATCAAAATATTGATATTAATAATACATGTTCAGTAATCTGTTTTATAAAGGAAAACTTCGGATGATTGTTCTTCAATAATTAGATACATCCGACGTACAGTACGTGTACGCGGACTTGAGTCACAGGACTATTCGCTATGTTAAAAAAATGCATTTCATACTCAAACTTTTATGGTATCTTTGAGTGTTTGAAAGTGGAGAGTTAAGAAGAATCGTGATTATTTTCTCCTCTTAATTCCTTGATAATCCACGTAAGGAGAATGATGAAAACTTCATAGCAGATTTAAGTTGTGAGTATCTTGCTTTCTACCAATTGCAATTAAAGCAGTCTGTCAAAGAGTTTTCAGAGGCGAATGCCCGTCGCACAAGTTGCGTCATTTTCAATGCGTTATACCTGCGCCAATCAAGCTCGTTTAGCCCATACGCAAGTCGATGTTTGCACGTGCATATAGTGCAGTCACTTGTTGTACGATCCATGTATCACTGATAGTGCGTCGAAGACCGCAAATGACCTGATGACGTTTCGTTGCAACGGGCATTATCCAAACTATATGCAATCTTTGTACTGCTTTGCGTCGGAATTCACAATTTCACAATGAAACCACCACATGTACAAACTGCGCGAAATTGCATATACATGTAATGCAATATCTTATGAACCCAGGTGATGGGAATCTAACCTTCTGTGACTATTTAAACTTTGCAGTTTCTACGCTTATCTCGCCAATCAGTATTGCCCTCACGTATTTCTTGTAAGAATCCAGTGCTACAAAATCTTGGTGACCTCAGGTTGACTTGGCCATTAGGGACACCTGTTGTTGTTACCACAAGATAACACAAGAATCTAGTTCGATTGTAAGAATGATTTGAATAATAATTTATGAAAATTGTAGATAATATTTCTTTCTGGTTTGAACTGCTTTTCTTCATTGATAACCATTTTGTGTAGTAGTTTCTTTGTACTATTGAGAGACTGGTAGTGTCATTGAGTGGTGTATAGTTTTAAAGGATATTTATTCCGAAAACGATCAGTAGTAGTTCAACTTCAAAGATGAAGTGGAAGATTTCTCTTCTGCAGAAGTATATTATTTGCTGTGAAGGAAAGGGCGTCGCTTAAAGGGTTGAAGACAGTGATAATTTGAGTTGCTAGTTCTCGAGGAGAGTGTGGTAGGCCTCATTGTCTTTGGGATCTCCGTTGTCCGTAAGGTTCTTGGTCTTGAGCCTAGCCTCGTGTCGTTAGAGGAAGATGGGACGACGCCTTACAGTGAACAGTGCCAGTGAGGCGGGTCTCGACCGGATCACCGGCGAATCCTACAACGACCCTGACAAGGTTGGGCTCAAACGCGAGATTGGTCTCGTGGGCGGGGTCACCATCAATGTCGGGAACATCATCGGCTCAGGGGTCTTCCTGACTCCCAAGGGCGTGTTCATGGGCGTCGGCTCCGTGGGCGCGTCCCTGGTCATCTGGGCCATCAGTGGAGTGTTTTCATTGCTTGGGGCTCTCTGCTTCGCCGAGCTCGGTCTTTCGATCCCGTCGTCGGGCGGTCACTACGCCTACATCAAGGCGGCGTTCGGCGACCTCCTCTCTTTCCTCTACATCTGGATTTCCATGGTGATGATGTTGCCCGCTCAGCAGGCTGTCATCTGTATGGTCTTCGCCCAGTATCTTCTAGAGACGTTTCTCCCCGCTGAGGACCCGTGCTATATAGATTACATCCGGTCTCCGACCATAATCCTGTGTAATATTTGTGTCGGTAAGCAATGTGCCAACATTCTGCATGACTGGTTATACATGACGTTTTTCCATACTCCTGCCTCCAAGACGGTTGGGCCTATTGTGTTGGTGAGAGAGAGAGAGAGGGGGGGGGGGGGGGCAAAGAGAAAGAGAGAGAGAGTGTGAGAGAGAGAGTGGGGTAGAGGGGATTGGGAGGGAGGGGTGGGGAGGGGAGAGAGAAAGAGAAAAAGATAGAGGAGAGAGCGTATCAGTATGCCCAACTCGTGTACTTTTTGCCCAGTTTCTAGCAAAAGGTGATCGTGATTGGGCGAAAAACGTAATAGACAGAGAGACAGGCAAAGAGAGACTGACAAGTAACTGTCCTTGGCCATATTTCCTATTGAGATGCTATTGTCTATTATTGATAAGCGACCATCTTGTCTTCCTGTGGCCTCGTCTCTAAATGTTTCTAAGTTTGCACTTTGCAAATAGGGTGAGAGTTTTTGTGTACGCTATTGTTCATCTACTTGAGTCTACCTGACGTTAAGGCCTCTGCATACATAACGACTAGACTTACGACTGGATTTTGAAGGAAACTTCATGTTACGGTTAGATATGGAATGTTAAAAGATGAATTATGTACTGCATGTGATTGAGGTCCAGATTTATATATATATTATATATATCAACACATCAAAATCAAAATCGTATGGTACATATTACATAATATTTAAAGCCTTGCAGTCGGAGCAATATGACCAATGGTTCACCAGTCATGCGGTTGGTATATGACGTCACTTTGATCCGCAGCCGTTCAGGTCCCTGTATGTATATCATTATATAGCACAACGATATGTCAGCGATTGATTGCTGTATTGTAACTGTTCGCTATGTGCAGTCAATCGCAACATATTGATCGTACGATCAATTGCTAAGGTTTGTGTTACAGGGTCCAGGGCCTTATCTCACAACAGGCTCACAACACCCTTCAACTCCGATACTACGATTCATGATAATTCGGGTCCTCTATCAGAAAGAATTAGCATTTCCGAAGTCCCATATCAATTATTTTTCAATATCTTTCAAAACACAGTTGTTGTCAGGTCGTAAAAGAATGGCAGTGGCTTTCAATTACACGGACTCTCTCGACCCAGGGGTATAAGATAATCATTGAACTAGCCCCATTTTGACGTGTGAGTGGTAACATTTTGTTTCCAAAGCCAAAGGTATGTCCAAGAGCCTGTGCAATCTGGGGCATGTCACTAGTCGCGTGACTCGCATCTTTATTAGTTGGTAAATATTAGTTAATATTCATGTATTGTGAAAAAGAACAATCGGTACAAAATACAAATTTAGTAGGTCTAATCGATTTTAAAGTCCGAATTTGTTTGTTTTGTATTCATAATACATGTACTGTGTAGGATTATATTGCACTGTCAAACAATTTAAGAGTAATCTTTTGATATTTTGAATATGATTCGCAATATTTATGTCATTCTCCTTTAGAAACAGGCCTATCTTGTATTCCTTCAGAGTTTCAATAATAGTGAAACCTATGGAATATAATTATTAGTATGTGTCCTTTGTTGGCGTAGTCTGTATACACAGACTCTATTTTGACATTTCATGATGACCGGAGCCCAAGTTGAATGAGCTTTAGAACGGTTAGAACTACTACAGTTCATGGCCTGAAAAGGTCTTGTCTGCAGCCGAGACATTCCAAGGTCTATAAGTACGGACAATGGTCACCGTCTATTGTGGAGATGAGATTTGACAATAGCAGCCACTTATTGTGGTTATTGTTGTTCTGTTTTATAAGTCACCTTCACCGTATGTCAGTTCACTGGTTTTCAGGTGTAGCAAGTTTCCTGTACAGTGGTCACTCTTACTATCCGGAATGGATTGACCCATTTACCCATTCCACCCCAGCCGGCCCGGCACACCGCCAGACCGACCCCAGACCGACCAATAACCGACAAAATATTGGCCACATGAAGTTAAAACCTATCTGGCTTTCAGCATTTGCTTATACCATAGACCTACAGAGGTGGTAGGTCTATGCTTATACATAAAACAAATACTTGATAACAATCAATAAGGTGAACAAGCTAATTGAAAATGTAGTGAACTTGTGGGCGACAGGTAAATTCGGTTAAATGGCTAGTCTCCGGGCTGTCTCCCCCCCCCCCCCCCCCCACCCTCCCTCTCCGTCACCTTTTCTCCCCCCTCTCTCTCTTTCTCTCTCTGTACCCCTGTCCGTATTCTGCCTTCCCCTCTCTCACTGTCTCTCACTCTCTCTCAAATTTTGTAGAGAGTTTGAAACACTCCCTTCAGTCCAAAACCTATAGTCTCGACCAACTCTGACGTCTATTTTGATGCACCCCATAGCAAATAAACTTTGCGAACTTAAATATAACTGATATCGATCTTGTCCAAAAGCGATAAAAAAAATGTTGTGCAAACAGCGAACAATGGCGTTATGTACAAATATTTGAGACAAGTCAATACAATTAGAAGACGTCCGCCAATGTTAACTTGACAATATCTCATGATAAATGCACACTTCTAGGCACGTGTGGTAGGGTACTAATTGGGTCCTGGATGTCAGACCACTTTGAACATGTTGAAGTTAGGGAAACATCATAGTCCTCTTGAAAAGGAGGTGTGCTTCCTCATATGATTCATATTTTAGCGTAATGCCAAACTAGACACCAGTTTATCGTGTTGAACAGTTTAGAACTTCCATAGGCCTATACATAAAGACTTCGTTTTTTTGAGTGGATATAATATATATTGCATATTTTCATAAAGTATCCAGAAATTGATAGACGGGTTGAAGGGGGTGGTAATCATCCTCCCCCAGACAATAGGAGGGTGACGGAGTTTATCTGGGCAGTCCAGTGTGCCGTATATCCACTGCATTTTATATGGTATTCTATAATTTGGCCTTCAAGCCACGCTAGTAATCCCAGTCCAAATTCTTCAAGGGTATAATGTCTGCCGTATTTAGGAATCATGGGATTAATTTAGGGCGAATATTTATAACTTCGCTTGTGCCACCATGATTTATGGATTTGAAAGAAGGAAACAACTTTAAAGCAGTGTCACCCATAATCGTAGCTCGACCCTATAATACCTTGTACCTTTTGTTCAGTTATTTTGACCATGGCATGATTAATTGCTAAACGTACTTGTAATATTTGGTAATACGCGATATTGCCAACAGTCAAAATCACGCAAATCAAGAAGATATCTATCAGTTTAATTCAAATACTATTTCCAAAAGTTGTTAAATTTTATGGGCTCTTTTTTTTTTTAGATTTCTGACTCCTGGGTGGACATTATCTTTATAGGTACTCGAAATATGTAACCAATTTAAATGCCTGTGTAAATCAGTAGGCGTATAATCAGTTCTTTGAACAGCTTCGTATAAACACTATTTTTATTGCGCCCAACCCATTGTTGTAGTGAGTGTGTGTGGACTTTGCACTCTTAGATAAGATGGCTATTTACACGCCCTCATTCAATGACATATTCTGTGCTATCAGTTATTACCATGCTATTGTTTTACCAAGGATGCTTTACAGGGAAGGATGAGTGAGGTCTTGGCCAAATAAAGATAAAAATTGATTAACAAAACACTGTATGCAGATGAATACGGTTAATGTACTTTAAGTAATTAGGCCCCGCCCCTCCCACCCCTCTTTCAACCCCCCCCCCCCCAACCAAAAAAAAAAAAAAAGAAAAAAAAATATTGTAGTCAGCTGTTTCCCTTATTAATGAGACTGGGAGAATATAGAGACCAAAAGCACCAAAAATAATTTTCTTAAAATATAATTATTTGATTTTGATAGCAAAATGCTTTCGATACTAAACGGCAGCCATATTTCGTTTCTTCTATTCTTGAGTAAAAGAAAACAAGAGGTTACGATATAATTCATAACACCTGGGCCCTGTTTCATCAACTTTTGAAGTGTCGCAATTAAGCCATGCATATAAAAGTCAGTCCCCAATAGTCGCAAGTGCATGCGGCCAATGACTGGAGAAATTTTGATCGCGGCAGAGCAATCGCCATTTTTATTTATAAGACAAAGCCATGTGGTTGAGTTATGAATTCGGACTGCATTTTATTTTACCTTATTTTTTTTGTAGGTCCCGTCTAGTGTGTGCAGTTGTTTCATCGAAAGTATAAAAAATATGAACGGGACCACAAGCATATCAATGAAACTTGTCATTACTCTGCATGGCCCTTATTCACGGTCCATTATTTCCAGACATAATGGAGGGTAAGACACTTTTGCGTTTCAAGGTTACAAAAGCGATCGGACTTATTAAAGCTCATGTACAGTATTGGTAGCAAAAAGGAAATTGGAAAGAAACATGTTAGATATAGTCTCATGTTGTTCTCCTTGTATCAAAAGATGTCTGTAAAAAATCATTTGGTATTCCATCTATGATTTCTGGTGAATTTCAGTGTAAATATCTGTAAGGAATGCTTGATCACTGCCATTATGCTAGGACCCGTCCACCCCGACGGCTCCCCGCACAGCAAGCTTGGGGCTTCGCATAGAGACAGCGTGTGTGCACTGTGTGTAGCTACTCATCATTGGTTTTACCCGTGTGTTTACAGTGTGTAGCACATGCTGCCTTTGTTGGGATTTTACGTGCCTGTCCCGGCACATAAATTAGTTTTTGCCTCTTATTTGTTTAATATTAAACTTTAGGAGGCGAAATCTTCACAGTGTCTTAGTATTGCTAGTATCTTGCTATTTATCGACAAAAATTGAAGAAATATGACGAACAGTTTTTGAGGGCTTACCAAAACTTTACATGACCTTTAACTTACTCGATCATGCTGATAATAATTTACCCGTAGACGTCTGCAGGACGTATCGGATTAATGTCCTTCATCTTGACAAATACGCTGGTTTATACTCTTCAGCAATCTGAGGGGGATGTTGTGCTCAGTATGGTCGTAAACGTTGCACTAAGCGATTACAAAACAAGTAAATAAGTGATTGCACCCTCATCAGATACCAACATAGCATGACAGAAAATATGTGACTGATGAGCTCATGAGTCTAGGTACATGTCAAGGTGGAGGCGACATTTATAATTCTGGTCCATTCCAATAGCCTTATTCGGGAACAGGGGTTACCATCCCGTGTTCACCCGGGCACGATCGCGGGGGGCATCCGTCCCGTGCGTGCCATCGTAATGGGAATGGCCCCATTCCAATGTGGCGAAGTCCTCGATCATCTCGCAATGTATGGCCCATATTTGACTTGTTACCCTGTGATGTATCAAACAAAGAAAGAAATCAGTGGACACGAGATTGTGTTCATGCCTGTTCAGTGGCGTAGCTACGGGGGGGGGGGCACAGGGGGTACGTGCCCTTGAATCGTATGGCAGAGCAGAATGAGGGTTGATGAAAAGAAAAAAAAAACAAGAGAAAAGGTGAGAAAATGTGAGGAAGAGGGGAAAGGAGCGTTCAAAAGACAACAGAACATTCTCTCACACCAAATTTGCACTTTATGTGTCAGATCGGTGCCACCCCTCCCCCCTTCCATGATGACAGTCCACCTCAATGCTTGAACCGACCCAGGCTACACCACTGTATCCGTTACGCCTCTCATCCATACTGAAATTCATTTGGACCGTTACCATGAAGAATTGATAAGCACTGTATACATATGTCAAATGCAAACTGGGCTACTCAATAAAATGTGTATACCACAAGCTGGGAAATCCTCTAAATAAGACTTTTTAAAGTTTAATTGATTAAGACTGTTTCATTGATTAATGTTGGCTCCCTTTTTCAGAATCTGCAAACAACGCACATGAATGTGATGTTTTAATTTGAATCGCCTTATGTAGTTTTTAGCTAATCAGGTAATAACTTATCGCGATGATTGTTTTAATGACCATCCTCTCCTGTTTATATCTGCTGCTCGTGTTTGAAGTGTTGCTCCGTGGTATATTTTCACGAGTGTTAAAGCGGGGTGAATTACCACTTATACGTTAAATTGAAGTTGATTTTATAGTAACATATGGTGATGGCAGAGATATTAAAACGCACCCATCCAGAGCGACGGAGTCATATTACCTTGACAAAGACGTCATTCTCCGTGAGGAACATCAAAATATTAACGTGAATACCCAATATTAAACAACAAAACTAACAATAGATTAACCTACAAACACATCCATGTTGTCATGTAATGATTTTTTTTTCTTGAAAACAAAAATCGATACTGCAATCATATGGCATTTACGCATTGATATAAGGTAATCATTAAAATTAAAAATATTTCTGGAGGTCTGAAATAACTGCAATCACATGCCATTAGCTTGAAATTGAATCTCCTGTTTTTATGACCATTGTTGTTTCTTAACTCATTTTAACAAATTCCGATTCATTAACGAACTGAAATTGACTGGTACTACCGTCGTTACTAGTACCGTCGCTAGTGTAGATCTTACTGCTGATATGCTAATACGAGGCCTATTCACTATTTGTACCACTGACTACTAATTGAATTGTGACTACTTTTATTGTTACTGGTACTTCTCTCTGTGCTCTTACTACTACTTCTAATGATATAAGGGGAGTGGCGTATCCATATATTGATAAACAGAGGGTGAAATCTTCCCAGAAAGAGGGGTAGAATGTTTGTTAGCAGCCCCACGTGCCCTAGGCCCATTGTAAGCTGGCCTATATGATAATTTATTTGGGGGGGGGGCGGGAGGGGGGGGGGGGGGGGGGTTGGAGAGGGTTTACACCAGCTTCACCATATGCTAGGTAGGCCCCTGTGAGTCTACGATACAGCCATACTGCAGATAATTACTTTCTACTGTCAATGTTTTTACTACTGGTAGTATTGGTAAACTGCTACTTTTATACTCAGGGGCGGCGCTACAGGGGGGCAGGAGGCGGCCGCCCCCTATCATTTTTCAAGCGAGCAAAAAAAAAAAGAGGAAGAAGGGGGGAAAAGGGAGAAAGAGAAGGGGAAATGGAGAAGAGAAGGCTAGGCCATGCAATTATGACATAACTGTTATAGTCCTATTTGTTATTTCAAGACCTTCGACGTGCGACGTTGCTATACGCGTCATTTCCCCCCCCCCTATTTAAATACCCTGGCGCCGCCCCTGTTTATACTATATATATGCACTGCTAAGTATATTTTACTGTTGTTCCACATTCTTCTACTACTTCGTCCGCTCCTCCGCGCAATAGCCATTGCGTTCGGAAAACATAAGTAAAGTAATAATGCTGGCTGGTTATTCATTTTATAAATAGTGGGCCTCTTTGATTGTTGTGAGCGTGCGTGGGGTTGAAGAGGTCACGTAAGGTCAAACCCTTGATATCTTTCACACACAACAATGGCAGTACGAAGGAGGGCGGAGTTTTGAACTTAAAAGTGCAGGTTGACAGAACCATGGAGTTATCACAGACGGAACAAGATGTGGTTCTCAGTGAAATGCCATCTCATTCAAATTCACAAATCTGTATATCGAGTATAAATATTTTGAAATGATACACGCTCCCATTATCATTTAGGAAGTAAATTGTGGTTTGTTTTCATTCGGAAGCCAATGACTGGTCCTTTTCTTTCTTTTTTTTTTCGTACATGTTTTTGTACATCTATCAGTTTTCGCTCTAGAGTGGATAGATAAGGCGCTCTCCCTAGAAATATCAAGGGGTACATCTATAGGGACCCCCGCATGAAACAACACCAAAGCAATTATTGCGGACAGTAGTTATTCATCAATTTCTTAGTATTTTCATTTTATTTCATTTTATTTTTGCTTCTGCTTCTTCCTGGATGCACCGTTGATATTGTTTCTCTCTTGTCTATAGGTCATTTCCTTATAACAAAGTGAATTGAACACGATAAAAACTACTTTCGAAAATAAACTCAAGGGCAATTTCAAAGGCCTATTGTACTGCCCATAGAAATCAGGTTCGGATTACGTAATACGCCATTGTAATGTTCGAACATTTCTAAAGGTGACAGACAGGGCTACTGAAATTGCCTTGAGTTGATTTTTCGAAAATAGTTTTTATCGTGTTATTGTGATATTAAGACTAAATAAATGAAGTGATCATGACTTAAATGGGCTTTGAGACAGGGTAATATGATTATAACGTTCACTATTTTTGTTTTGTCTCCATATTATTACAGCTATTTCTAAGATTTGCATTTGTTCACCTTTTTTGCTCAAATACTCTCATCAGGGAAAAGTTACATTTCCCTGCTCTCATCAATTATTTTTTTTCTGTGGCAAGTTGCTGCCCATATCACTTCTCGAGTCTCGACTGTTTTATGTGTAATGTAATTTTGAATATTCTGCTAAACCAGGGAAATTTTCCTGGGAGGTTAACAGGGACTGGTTAGACAGTTCATAACAAGTTCAACAACAAACAATATTACCGACGCAGTCACTGATAAGAAATAGATAAGAAATAGAATTTTGAACATTCTGCTAAACCAGGGAAATGTAACATTTCCGTGGTTAAACATTTGGAGGTTATCAGGGACTGGTTAGACAGTTCATGACAAGTTCAACCACAAACAATATTACCGTCGCATTCACTGATAAGAATTAGAATGTTTTTTTTTTTTTTTTTTTTTTTTTTTTATCAGAGTCAACTTCCGACTGTTAACCTAAAATTACCGGAATGGTACTGGGCGACAGGTTATTCGGTTCATATGTATTCTAAATCTGATCTTGCGTATCTCAGTATTTTATCATGTCCTCCCAAATAGAAGTTATTTTTAAATACCAATCGAGAGTTATTGTAACAATAGGCAATTACCCTTATTTTTGCCTGACGAGTGTGTTTGTAAATTAAAAAAGAGGTCAAGAAATAAATAATAGCAGATACATGTGGTGGGGTGTTTTTCTTCACCGATTTTGAAAGTTCTACGACACAGTCTTGTTCCGGCGACAATAATTGTTCCGCGGTCAATATCCCACGCTAACAAAATTCTAAACTTCAAGCCTGGACAAAAACTATCCATACCTCTAACCCTAAACCTAAACTAAAACACAAGTGCAACCCTAACCTCACCCCTATATCTTGAGGGGCGTCGCTAGAACATTTTGAATGGCGGGGGTGTGACACCCAAATTTGCCGACATATTTTTAGTTTAGGGTGTGACACCTGACTTTGCCGACAAAAATGCTGCACCCTACTCCCCCCCCCCCCCCACATATATAATAATAAAATAACATCGCAGATGTAGAAATCTTGATCATACAGGTCCATTTTCGGAAGGAGACGGGCTAACGCCCTTTGCCTGAATATCAAGTTTTTAATTTCTAAATTTTTGAAACTTTTTGTAGTGAAAATGTACAGGAGTTACATACAGAAGTTGAATAATTATCAGGGAACCTCACTGCCCAAATATGTGGATATTCTGGCACCTCGCTGCCCGAATATGAAGTTGTGGTTAGCTGGTTGCCCGAATATCGGAACTTTGATAATCCTCTGGAGGGGGGCTGCAGCCCATTGCCGAAGGGAGACGCCTTTTCCCCGAATATTAACTTTCCAGTGTTTTTGCGAGGGAGGAGAAATTGGTCAGTTTTTGATTCTTTTTCTTTCTTTCCCTTTTCCTTTCCTTCTTCCCCCCCCCCCCCCCCCCCCCCCCCCCCCCCTCTAGCGATGCCGTTGTATATCCTTGACGAAATGAAGTCCGGAGCATACGGCGGAGCACACTATTTTGAAGTATCATGTTTGTAATCGATTAAAACCACTTGTATTACAATTTCTTACAATTCATTCGAATGATAAGATATTTCTATATGAATTTAACGAATGAATACATCTTTATTTTGTTGTTATTTTTATGCAGTTACGGTGATGTACGTGAATTGTCGGAGTGTGAAGTTAGCCACCAGCGTACAGTCTATCTTCACCGTTGCCAAGTTAGCAGCACTCTCGATAATCATCATCTCGGGCTTGGTGTTACTAGCTAAAGGTTTGTTGATTATCCGTTTTTACGAAAAAAGCTAATACCAACCCCAATTTTACTTGCATGTGGGAAGCAAATATGTAAATGGGAAGCGAGTAAAAATAAAAAAAAATAAAAAAAATTCTCAGCTTTCAGCGATAAGGGCCCTCTTGCATAAAAAAGTTGCGTTTAATCGCAGCTCATGGAATTAAGCGCAAGTCCCTAATATATACGCGATCCTGATTGGTTGAAAATCAAGTTGCGTTTAATTTTTCGACTTGCGTTTAAAGGTTTAAACGCAACTTTTCATGCGAGAGGGCCCAGGTATTTCTTTAGCAAATTTGGCAAGCAAATTTTTTCTCGGGCAGTAGAACTGTCTGGCTTCTGGTATGCCGGTAGAAAATAATGTCTCGCAGCACTTGCGTATAAACAGCCTTTACTTTCCATAAGCAATATTGTTTTCATGTAAACTGTAAAGTTACCATTTTGCTTTATCGGCGACACGAAAGTCGATACATTTGCTCAGACCCGATGTAAACCTAACAGATATTATCATGATTATTGCAAAATCAAGAATGAATAGTTTGTTTTGCTGTCATGGAAAGATGTTGGGAGTGTGATTGTAAAGATTAGTGTTGACATGGTTGAGATATATACTATTGATTGACGGTTTAAACTTGAGTGACTGTTATGAGAAGCTTGTTGTTGAGAACTTAATCTGTGATTGAGGTCTGATAAGACTGTCATTGGATTCATACCGCGCTCATATGAAAAAAAAGGTTGCTTGAAATTGAATTTACTTATCTATAGCTCGATTTACCGGTATTGTTGATGGCTATCTATCTATCTATCTGTCTATCTATCTATCTATCTATCTGTCTGTCTATCTAACCAATTCACTCCCCTTCCCCCTCCCCCTCCCCCTCCCCCCCCCCCCTCTCTCTCTCTCAATCTGTAATATGTGATTGTGTAGCTATCTATTCATATATACATGTATCTACAAACCGATACATTTGTTTCTTAAGCCTTTCAATCAATCAATCAAACAAATTATATTCGAACAAAACATTAATTATATAGCAAGTTGCATATAAAAATAGAAATACATGAAAGCATTTTTTTAATAAAACGTCGACGGTTTACATTCAATGAAATCAGGTTTGTGGCGAAATTAAGATTTTAGAAATCGCCACTGACTATCATTTTGACCCAAGAAGAAATGATTTGGATGTGTATTTTTTCTTTTTAGTGCACAGCGCCACCTTAAGCCAGTACCTCGATAACATCAAGTTGTTTGGATGATAGGATCATTTCGAATTCAGATAATTTGAACTTCCAAATGTCCAATAAAGCCTTGGAATCTGTTTATACCCCAGTAGTTTCGCCCTTTGGTGCCCGTTGGTCAAAGGGTGTATTTTAATTGTTTAATAAATGTAAGGATATTTTCAGTTATATTGATGCAAAAATTATGTAATTTCCCATGTAGGTATTGGGTTGATTTCAACGCTAAGGCTGAATGTTCATGGAAGTCTCTAAATCAGGTGTCTCATATCTTTCGTTCTTTTTTTTATTGAGTTCGGAAGGGAATGAATAAAGCACAGAGACTAGGGAGAAATACGAAAACGAACTTTTGTATATTCACCACTTCGATATATATTGAGATATCACAGTGGCCACTATACTTTCTGTCTTTTCCTTCGCGTCAAAAACGTTCGTGTCCATCTTTTCCAGGTCATAGAATGTTCTACGAATATTATGATTCATTCTTGTTGCAGTGAAAACGATTATTGTTCGTCTTTGTCCGAAATTAAATTCAGAAGACACGCAAAAAGAAATCATGAATATTTTCCCCAAACAAACTCTACTTGTTAAAAAAATTAAGTAGCATCTATAAGCTGCATGTGTACGTCTTGAATCTTCGTTCTTTATTCGTCGCCCTGAGATAACCCTTTAGGAAAACTACTTTTTGGTCATGGCTTAATCAAACAGTAAGGGTTGTAATAAAGCAATAAAGCAATAAAACCCTTGCTTGTTTTACCTGTGCAACTTCAAATTCAGGCTGACGAAGGAGCTGACGGCTGACGACATTGCTGCCGGCTTTATTTCGTCAAAGATATAAGGTTACTACTTATATGGTTATAATTACGCGTGGGTTCTTGGTTGGTGAAGGAATTAGGATAAAATAATGATAGTGTAGGATATTGCGGAGCACTTGTCGCCGGAGCATGTATGTCGTTGAAACTACATCCGACATCGTGGACATGACTTGTATAGTGATTGTAGCACTTTTCAAATCGGAATGGCACAGAATGGCACAGAAATTGACCCCTGCTGGTACGGTTCTTGATCTAAAAAGCAAGAAATGATAAATCAGCTAGATATGATATTGGCAGTTGAAGATAGGCTTGAAGATTTTATAGAAAATCACTAGTCATCTAAGTTGACAAAAACAGTGAAAAAATGATAGTCATAAAGACTGAGCCTTATCTTAACAAATTAGCCCCTTTATCTTGAGGGTCAACAAGGTTGCGATTTTCAAAGTTACCGAAGTTTATGATACATTATGAAGACGGTCCAATGTCTATTCTATCATGTACATTATGCACTGTCATCAGCATTGTGCCTTATTGAATCAATGCGAAACAATTGTAACCAAGCAGTGGCATTGTTTGTCGAATATAAAGAAGCGACTGCAGTTTCTGAAGTAATGAAGAACAGTATTCTGCTTTTTGTTGGCCAGATCGTCTGTATGATATTTACTTGCTGCAGGAGCACACAATCATCTTGATCAAATTTGATGTTTGAGTCTCATGATCAAGTAAACTGTAAACTCTTTTAGAATCATTAGTGTAATTTATGGCGCTGTCGTAGACCTTGGTTGAGCGTTGCCTGATTCATAGACTTCATAGGCAAGGCGGAGAAGGTGATGTTCTTTCGGAAGTCTTGAAGACACCCCCATAGTACCCATCTTCGATTAAAGTAAAGAAACAGTAGCCGGTCGTGACGAATCTCCAACAATGGCGGCCAATAGCGATGAAGACCAATTATCAGTGTCTAAAAATTTCGACGAGGTTGACATCAAACCGACACGACAACGAACCAGCGCCCTCAAAGACATCTACGAACAAGGGGATGATGACGGTGGCCAGAACGATAAAGATAGTGAGGACGCCGTGAAGCTCAAACGTCGCTTGACATTGCTTGATGGAGTCGCCATCAACATCGGGATCATCATTGGATCCGGGATCTTCGTGTCCCCCAAGGGTGTCCTGAGCGGTGTCGGCAGCGTGGGCGCCACCATGGTGGTCTGGGCCGTTTGTGGAGTCTTCTCCATGGTTGGTGCTCTCTGCTATGCTGAGCTGGGCACCATGATCCCCGCCTCGGGTGGTTCCTATGCCTACATCCAGGTCATATACGGCGACTTCTTCGGCTTCATGCTGCTCTGGATCGCCGCTGTCATGGCGCAACCGGGATCGTTGGCCGTCATCGTACTGACGTTCGCGAACTACAGTCTGCAACCTCTGTACCCATACATCGAATGTCCACCACCACGGACACCGACTGTACTCATTGCAATCAGCTGTACCGGTAAGTACTGGTGGTAGCACCTCATTCTTTTGCCATTTCTTGATTCCTAAAAGTGTTATTGTCCCCGCCGAACGAAGTTCGCGAGGGGACTATGAAACGGGCTCCGTACGTGTGTGCGTGTGTGTGTGTGTCCGTCCGTCCGTCCGTCTGTCCGTGTGTGCTCAAATGTTAGAAAATGCTACTTCTACGTCATTTCTTGGCCGATTTTGATTCCGATTGTTTTATCTGATAGGGCTGGGTGGGGGCTACCAAACTTCTACACAGAATTTTGAAATTCATTAATTATGCAAATTTATGCAAATTTATTCAAAATCGACGAAAAATGCTACTTCTCCTCTATTTCACATCGGATTTTGATTCCGATTGTTTTATCTGATAGGGCTGGGTGGGGGCTTCCAAACTTCTACACAGAATTTTGAAATCCATTAGTTATGCAAATTTATGCAAATTTATTCAAAATTGACGAAAAATGCTACTTCTCCTCTATTTCACATCGGATTTTGATTCCGATTGTTTTATTTGATAGGGCTGGGTGGGGGCTTCCAAACTTCTACACAGAATTTTGAAATTCATTAATTATGCAAATTTATGCAAATTTATTCAAAATTGACGAAAAATGCTACTTCTCCTCTATTTCACATCGGATTTTGATTCCGATTGTTTTATCTGATAGGGCATGGTGGGGGCTTCCAAACTTCTACACAGAATTTTGAAATTCATTAATTATGCAAATTTATGCAAATTTATTCAAAATTGACGAAAAATGCTACTTCTCCTCTATTTCACATCGGATTTTGATTCCGATTGTTTTATCTGATAGGGCTGGGTGGGGGCTTCCAAACTTCTACACCGAATTTTGAAATTCATTAATTATGCAAATTTATGCAAATTTATTCAAAATTGACGAAAAATGCTACTTCTCCTCTATTTCACATCGGATTTTGATTCCGATTGTTTTATCTGATAGGGCTGGGTGGGGCTTCCAAACTTCTACACAGAATTTTGAAATTCATTATTCATGCAAATTTATGCAAATTTATTCAAAATGGCTGAAGGTTCATAATGTTTTCATGTTTTATATTTCAGTTGTATACATGCATTGTTGGTATTCTCTTCTTTTGCATGCAGTAACATTATTATTTTATTCACTAAAGTTTTTCACTGAAGTTTTAAGGTTCAGGCTAGTTAATTTCCACAGATCTGCACTTCCGGCGGGGAAATTTATTACGCATTGCGTAATTTACTCATTCACTTGTTTGAGATAATTATCTTGTGCAAAGGCCTATTACTCTCAGCTGAATAATTACTGCAATGTGAGATGATTGATACACTATTTTCTATTAGAATTACTCAAATTGAAAATAAGAAACATTAATCTAATGGCATTCTCGCTGAAACGAATGATGAACATTATTTATTGTGAATGTTGTCACAAAAGATATTCGAATTAATACATCAAAAATCTCAAATAACTTGCCTCCGTATATCGGATGAGACTTTTTTTTTGGGGGGGGGGAGTATTTTAATGTTTAATAATCTCGTGTATACTTTTTCTGTTCAGGAAAATGTCAACGCAACCTTTAAAAATATTGTGATAACTATTTTCATTTCGTAGCAAGCGGTTCGTAGATAACTACCTAACCCGCTATTTTACTCTTAAAATGTTCGGAATGTATTTAGCGGAAGTTGCCAAATTCTTTTGAAACTTCTAGGTAACATTTATGTGGGAAAGGATTTAGTTAAGATGAGTAAAACTCAAAGATATTTACCTACTTCTCGGTTATACCATGTGATCATACTTTCGTTCCACAGTCGTGGTCACATTGATAAATGCCATCAGTGTACGATGGTCTAGCTGGCTCCAAGATGTAACAAGCATCTGCAAGGTCGGAGCTCTCGTCATTATTATCATCTCGGGTATGGTAGAACTCGGAAAAGGTATGTCTTACTATTTTCATTTCGTAGCAATTGGTTCGTATAGAGAAATTTAAGCATTTGATTTCAAGTAGATTTGGCGCCTTACAAATCATGAACGTTGAAACCTTTGAGACATGTTGTAAGAGCAAGTTGCATGAGACATCTTTTAGAACAAGAGCCCAGATGCGGATACCAGCGATATATTATAAGAAGTGATAATCATTGTCATGATCATTATAAAGGGAATATCTTGAATTTGTCAATTTGCCCAGAGAAAAATATTCCTTTTTTTTAATGGTTTTCCCACCTTTTATAAATATATGTTCAGTCTGGAAACATTTATGCCACGTTGAATGAGCTTGGGAAATTTTCAAAGGTTTTCAATCGCTACTCATAACCGTTAAAATCGAGATGACGACGTACATCGAATGAATGATTTGCATTTTGCCTTATTGCAATCTTGTCGGACGACTTGTCGCGAAATTAGTATGGTCTAAGAAATGTTTGACATTGGCTTATTGACTGACCTCAAATGGAATGAGAAGAAAGTCATGCTTTGGCTACATGAGACGTGATAAGAATGTCACCTTGTGATCTACATACCTGTTCTCTGTGGTACGATTCAACAGCAAGAAAAAGGTTTGATTTTGAGAGCAATAAAGATCATTTTTAAAAGCCGATAGTCAATGCGGTTTGATACTGTATACCAGTCGGCCTCTATTTTTTTATAAGTTCTGTGTTTTTAGATTACAAGTCCTGTTATCGGCGATGAACGCATACTTTCCCTTTTTAATTTCTTTGTCAGATTATACAAATTGATTTGTCTTTAAATTTTACTTTGATTTGTACGTTCACTATTGATAAGTGTAATTGATTGATGTATATGAAATAGATAAAATAAAGAAATCGACTTTGTGAATAAGAATACTGTATAGTATGTAAAGAAGTAAAATTGTAATCGGTGTCTTGGTGTTGGCGTGTTTGTGTAGATGGGTGAAAAAAGGAGGTTATTGAGTGATGAGAGAATGTGTGTGCTTGTGTGTGTCTATCTTATTTTAGCGTACACTGCATGTTGCGATTGTGATACAACGTTTTATGAGCTGTGTCCCAAAGTGTATACATTCCTCTTTAACAATTTAACTCTAGCTTTGAAGAAGACCTAGTCTGGTCATGGAAGAGAGGGGGGCGGGGTGGCCTACTGGTGTTGGAGCACCGGAAAACGGATGACATGTGAGAGAATAAGGCCATAGCGTAAGTAAGGGTGTGGAAGAGGATTTTATTGTCTCCTTTTCAAGTTGCCTTTTCCCGTTCGCTTTCTCTTTCAGATAATTTGATGCAGAGTGGGATGTTGTTTCGTATTTTTTATGCGGCCACTGAGAAACGTTTTTTTTTTCAGTTGATGAGAGTCTGGATATAGGAATACACACTGAATAACGAGCTTAGCACACTTGTCAGTTGCTGAGCGAAGATTGCGAGATGGTGTATTTATTTTGAGTGTGTTATTAAGATATTTAGGTGCCAAATTGTTTAGATGTGCCACTGCATAATGATAAAACATATGACACTAACATAATTATTCTACGTGGATCACAAGGACCTTGTAGGCTGCCGAGCAATATTGCAATATTATGATTATACCTCCACGCTCACGGTAACCACATGTTAGGAATACTACCGAAGGAGTGGAGAAGATGCACATGTTGTGTGCCTGTATAAGTTGTGAAGCGGGTATATAGGATAAAAATTCTATTCAGCGCTATAGAAATCCAGATTACGATCATTGTCTTGAATATAGTTATTATCTTTGATTTTTTTTGTTGAATTATCATTCTCTGCAGGAAATACTCAGAATTTCGAGAACTCCTTCGAAGGTACGGATATGTCTGGCTTGGGAATCGCTCTCTACTCTGGTCTGTTCTCCTACGCAGGATGGTAAGATTACAATTTCATCTTAGTTTTAGGGGTATAGGACCTTGTGGTCTCTTCTATTCTCTTCTATTATACATGACACCTAAAGATTTTGAGATATTTTATGCTCGAGTGAGCAAAGGCCACTTTTATGAAAAGGTGCAAAATCCAGACTTGACAAGAAATGATATTTGTTCTGTCTGGTATCAGCAAAATTGAGAGTCATGAAAAGGCTTATGAATTTTCATATTTTGATCAATAATAGACAATTTATGAAAGAACAGGTTCTGTTCTCTGTATGTCCTTACTATCTCATCAATATTTTTATGCTTCAGTGAGCAATTAACTACTTTATTGAGTGTTTTGAAATATTAGTTGGGCAAGGCTTTGATTCAAGCTGGCTTTCTCAGTCAACCATAAAATTTTGATAGGATATGTCAGGACATACAGAAAACAAAGCCTATTTTTCATATTCTTTTCTTTTAATGATCAGAATATGAAAGTTTCTAAGCCTTTTAAAGAATCTCAACTTTGCTGATACCAGCCAGAACCAATGCAATTTTTATCAACCTTGCTCACTCAAGCGTAAAATATCGTTAGATGTTTGGGTGTCATTTGATAGGAGAGACCATAAGCTATCCATAGGTATGGAAATTTCATGAACATATTTTGAAATGATTATTTGGGGAGAGTTTTCCCAAATGTCATGTCAACTTTTCACGGTTCTCAAATTTGTTAATACCAGCCAGAACAAAATACCGATTCTTGTCAAGTCTGGATTTTGCTCACTCAAGCTTAAAATAGTGCCAGATTTTTTTATGTCATATGATAGAAGAGACCCTAAGCTATCCACAGGCTTGAAAATTTCCTACAATATTGTGAAATATTTATTTTGGGAATTTTTGTTCAACTGTTAACTTTTTTTGGGACGCACTGTAGAAGAAAGAATGCTGTAAATTATAAAATGGCGGTCCAGTCTCTTAACGAGTTGGGGATAAGGGCAAAACAGAAAATTAAATATAATGAAAATACCTCACAAATGTTGAGGAACGGGAGCCGGTTATATGGTCATCACCAAACAAAGAGAGAGCGGGGAAGGGAGAAAGAGAGAGAGACGTCCGTGAATTTTTTTAAAAATAATCATCTTTTTTAATGCTTTTATTCTGATTTTCTGTTTTATTTCATTTTTGTTATTGTATTTATTCCTGTTCAGTGTTATTAAACGCTGCCAAATCATTTATTATGATTTTCTTTTTGTAGTAAAAAAATTAGACATAACCCTTTTCCTGAAATTCTGAAGTCCTTCCGACAATTTTCACATTCAGTTGATTAATTATTTTTTGTATTTACGAAAAAATCGACTAAAATCTAAAATGTTGTTGTCATCTTACTTTTCACATCATACTCTGTCTATAAAAAATGGAGAGAGATATACCCAAAGTATCACATTATGTTTATGTATTTTGATATGCATATAGCAATGTGTCCATGTATATCACACTTTATTCACAGGTACTCCCTCAACATTGTAGTGGAAGAATTGAAAGACCCTTACAAGTAAGAATTCATCAAATTTGAAAAGGAAAATATATTTCTGTGGTCGCAAGATGTTGAATGGACTCTCTTTTTTTAAAGCTTTGTATACAGTTATCTCAAACATGAAATGAAAATATAGTTTTGAAACATGTTTACCTGCATGACGCATGTATACAAAAAAAAAAAAAAAAAACCCGGAAATTTCAGCATGGTTGATTTTCTTTATTCATATAGAACCATGAAGTGCATTGTATTGTTAAACATCTTTTATTTATTCCAAATTTATTTTCTCCAAAGAGATTACTTTATCGACGTTTTTATTCACGATATAAGAGGGTGAAAGTATAACGATTTCATGAAATAGCTTTGTTAAAGAGAATTCTGTGAAATTGACGGAAAGATTCGGTAGCAATCAGTTATCTATTTCTGGCCATATCCTACCGTTCACAACTCACGTGTTATAATCATGATCATGTATGTTTGTGATAAGCCTTCCAGAAAGAATTTCCAAGCCAAAATCGACCAAAGTTGAATTAGCAAAAAGTTGAATTATTCTTGACGCTCGTGTTTTCTTTTTAAGGATCAAAGTTTCATGCGATAACACTGCCATGATACGTTGATCCTTTAGAAAAAGTGGAGATAATATAGATAGTACAGATAATGTGTATGTATATATATTAGGATTATTTGTTTTATATATATATCTTTTAGTTACACCCATCACGAGTAATGCATTGTCATGCATTTCCATGCATTTTTTCCATGTCATAACTAACTATAGGCCTACTTCACGAGGTCGAGGAGATCAGTATATTTTGCGATATTGTGCGATATTGTTACTGTCATTATTTAGGCTTGCTATAATGGGTCATTGACACAAAGTTTATCCCTTATGTTGTATACAATGATATGATTGTAATTGATTATTTTAATTGTAGCCAACCTTAGTATGACCCAATCTTGCCACAACTAATAAAAGCACACATTTATACA